>JAOWBN010236526.1:0-12298 GCA_028565015.1 Pinguicula moranensis
GGATGCACAACCTGTCTTTTGGTATCCTGTGCTGTGGTTCATTGAAAGAATACTTTTGATCATTCTTTATGATATTCGCCAGGTGAAGCTGCAAAAATAGATTCTGCTAAAACAGCTGATGCAGCTGTTGCTAAGATGGGAAGCGAGAAAGTAGATTCTTCTGATTCTGATGAGGATGATGATTTGTCTGATGGTTCGTCTTCTGATGATTTGAGAGATTCTGATGTATGTCATCTCTCCTGCTCTGGGCTTCTGTACTTTCTCTGGTTTAGATAACCCTTAATCCTGTTTCATGCATGGAGTATCATCGTGCTCATATCAATCATTTGAATCTGCCAACTTATTCACTACCATATCTTGATGTGTCCAGGATTCTGACATTGGGAGTGACATGTCTTCCAGTGATGAAGAGCTGCCAGTGGTATGTACCTATGAACTGAAAATGGTCTGCAAATTCTCATCTTTTTAGTGACACGATGTGGTGACTAATTCATCTCTTCAACTGCAGCCACAGCCACCACCATCCAAGAAGAGACCAGCTGAATCTACTGCAAAGAAACCTGCTCCTGCAAAGAAAGCCAAGGGGCAGACCACCAAATCTCGTCCTTAGCTTTCATACGAATCTCGTAATAAGTGCGTTAAACTTAAGACTTGCATGAAACATTTCACCTCCTGTTATTGTTCATCTGTAAAACTCTGATTGTGTTTTCTTCCTTTGATAATTTTTCTCAGGTCTTTCACTATGGAGAGAATACTTTGCAAGGATGGCGCCTTTTGTTATTCATTTAGTTACTTGAATTATAGAGTCTATTTTTCTTATCAAGGAATTATAGATCCTTTTCATGTTGTTATACTGAGTTTGTTTTTGGTAGGTTAGTAGGAGAAGTCAGCAATTCTAAATCTCTTGTTCTAGTTTTGAGCACCCCCACCTTGACTATCTATTGTTAGCGATTATTTATTTTATTTTATTATGGGATTTGAGATTTCCAGGATTAGTTACTGACTCCAATCAAGCCTAATCAATCGGATACCATCGCATAACTTGAATTGTCCGGCATTGGGAATGGGAACGAACCCAACTCGTCGCTGCTCGGATTGAATCATGAGATATGCGGCACTTTTGTCCGACTAAAACAGAGCCAATAGAGTAGTGCACCGTGGACAAAGAACCCCACTTCAGTCGACACAACGTCATGGATGAAGGTTTTATAGCTCCAACATTATTCTCACAGGAGTAGACTGTGTATCTGTTTCGCAAAATGGCCACAATCTTGAGATCATCCCTCACTCCATCATACACAGACCATATCTGAACTGATAACCGACTGGAGTAGCACGCCGTTACATGAGCATACGATATATCTCCCCACGCCATTGGTGGTTCCAATGCTGATAACTCCGTCGGCAGGGGTCTGTACCCGTCCTCCAATTTAAAGACATGAAATACCAATGAAAAGCTACAGAAATGATAGTGAAGGAGAACAAAGCGATGATTTGAAGACATATACGAGATTGTTCCATAACTTTGATGAAACGGGGATCGGAGATATCGGCAAGCCAAGACTTGGATACAATATGAAACCTGACCAATGACTTCGTAGGGAGTCTGGAGAGGATGTGTCGTACGATTTCCGGCGGAAGACGATCGGCCATGGAAGGGAAAAACAGAGAGCAGCGGTTGATCTAGGAATTTTGATTTAGACATATAGAGAGAACAGTCACGCCACCTCACTACTCACGTGCTTCCCCAGCTTGCCGCCTTGCACCGTTCACCGTTCACGCGCCCGTAAGTGTGAAACTTGAGGTCATTTTGGGGAGTAATTGGGCTTGAAAAGTCAAAAATTGGGTTGGATTTCAAGAAATATGGACCTTTTGATCGCTAACTTATTTGGTAATATACTTATAAAATTGGACTTTTGGATCTATTGTTTTTTAATTGGGCTTGTTAGGCCTATTTTAGATAACCAAACTTCTAATGGCCGGTCCAGAATTGTAACCGTCATATGGCCATTTGACTAATTTCTTTAATAAACGTTAATTATCCAAAAAGATAACAGAGAATCTATAATTTTATTAATACATAATTTTATTAAAAAATAAGAAAGAAGTGGCCATGCAAGGCTAAAGGCAGCCAGTTGAATTTTCCACCCAATAGCCTCAAAAGAGCCCATTTATTTAAGCATGCCTATTATAAGCAGGGGATCTACGTTCATCAATTCTTTCATCATCAAAATCCGTAAACTGCATCCGCTTCTGACGGTATAAGCACAAAGATTCTTCCAAAGTAGTCAAGGAGGGATATGAGTTTTCATTCGGTAAGTTATATGGAGTTTGTAACAACTGTAACTCATCACTGCTAGGGCCTATGATCAAAACAGAAGAAATGAGTTTTACTTTCCTCTCTCTGGCATTGTTGATCCAATAGAGTGGTTATTGAAGTGTAAAACGGAGCAACCAAATCAGCTCTACATGCAGCAGCAAAATCATATCTACTATGATGAACTAGAACAACGCAATTCATCCATGAAGAATGTGATCTCACAATGAAAAGAGCAACAGCCGTTTGATTTGCACTAATCGTGCAGTTGTGTTTTAACTGAATGAACTCCATTGCTTAAAGAGTCGCTAGTGCATTATTTTCTTCTTTAGCAATTTACAGATGTACAACAAGATTTATTAGGAATCACACGTGTATAAAGCCAGATAGACGATCGGCTATTCAGCCCTAATTGAACTTCTATAGTTTCAGTTCCCCTGTTCTTCATTTTGCGCCTTTGGAATAAACTCGTTTCTGCACGACTTGATTTCGTATTTGTTTTGCAATTTTACATGGTATCAGAGCTTTGTGAGTATGGATGCTAACGCCTTTCTTGAAGAGCAACTGTAGGTGCACGGGTTCTGCTCAATGAAACCAATTACCTCATTTGGAGAACTTGAGGCTAAGCTGAAAGGTGGTTTTGTGGATGGATCTCTGGAGAAACCTGCAGCAGATACGAAGCTTTTCCTAAAATGGAAAAGAGCCAACAGTCTAGTATTCCATGGATTAGGGGAGCAACGACACCAGATTTGATGCAACAATTCATGTTCGTGCATAATGCACGATAGTTATGGAAAGACTTAGAAGAGAGCTTCGGGATTGCCAGTTTGCCACATTTGTTTGAGCTGAAACGCAATGTGGCCATGATGAGACAAAGCACTGCCACAGTGGGAGTATACTTTGGTAAGCTCAAGCAGATTTGGGACCAATACGATCAATTGCGTCCCTTGCCTCACATTGATGAAGAGATGGGAATGTTGCTCAAGAAAAGAGAAATGAGGATCGAGTCATAGAATTCCTCATAGGACTGAACGATACAAATGAGCATGAATGAAAGTCAGATAATATATCTGGATCATTTGCCAAGATTGGACAAGGCCTATAACATGTTTGTCACTGTAGAGAAGCACCGCCAAGTAAGCAATCATATGGTTATTGTGGGAGATGACATGAGTGCAGCTTTGATGACAAAGGTTGTAGGATGGAGAGCAGAAGGTTCTTCATACTATAAAAGCAAAATTGAGAAAGGAGAAAGGAATAATCTTGTGTGTACTCATTGTAGAAAAACTAGACTTACCATAGAAGTATGTTACAAGTTAAAGGGAAGACCTGAATGTAGCCATTGTGGCAAGAAGGGAAATTCAATTGATAGTTATTATCAACTGAAAGGTAATCAAAGACAAAAGGGTAGACAGTACACGGAAACAAATCAAATTAAGATGCAAAGTGAAACAAATTGGAATTCTACTCTACTAGATTTGCGGACTGATGAGATCATGGGACAAATGAGAAAATATCCTCAAAAGCTCACAAATGAAAAGAAAAGTGGTGGACAACAAGAAAAAAATGGCAGTTAACCTAACACACTATGTTGATTTTGCAGGTATGTCATCTTATCATTCCTCGTGCTACACTGATAATCTTGATATTTTGAAAGGTGATTGGATTGTGGACATGGATGCCACAAACTATACATGTGTTGATTTGAGTATAATTTCTAAACCGCATCCCTTCAAACGTGCTACCCTAGTTTGGTTACCTGATGGATCCATAAAGCCTGTAGTTTGCCAAGGAAATGTCAAACTATCCAATTCCATATGTTTAAACTCCTGCCTATATGTGCCCAACTTTAAACATAACTTGTTGTCCGTTAGAAAGCTTTTGTTATGCTCTGCAATCTCATGCACTTTTCTCCTTGCATTCTGTGTATTTCAGGACCTTAAAATACAACAAATCCTAGCAGTTTGGATTGTGGTGAAAGAACTCTACATCCTCCATCCAACCTCTTTTGCTTAGAAACTCATTCAACAAGTGAAGAATGTGTTCCCTTCAAATTTTGTAGCTTGTAATAGTACTCAAGTTTCTAATCCAAAACAATGTTTCCATCGCAGTGTATATACTGCTTTTAGTCCTATCTTGTTGCATAATTGGTTAGGAGATCCGTCTTTTGATATATTAATACATCTTGAACATGTGAATAATGCAAAACCTTTGAACAAAGCTAATCTCTTCTGTAAAATTTGTCCTCTTGCGAAGCAAACCTGCAATCCTTATTTTGATAGCCTCAACGTATTTGAAAATTGTTTTGATCTAGTCCACATAGACGTGTGAAGTCCCTACAAAGTGCCTTCATTCAAAGGATGTCAATATTTCCTAACCATTGTGGATGATAAAAATAGATGTACATGGACTTTCCTTTTTCAATCCAAAGCCAGTGCCGCTTTTAATATCTTCCTTTCTGAATTCAGTCAAAACTCAGTACAATGGCATTGTCAAAATCAATAGAACTGACAATGGTTCTGAGTTTGTGAACTCAGAATGCAATACACTACTCAGCAACCTAGGAATCATCCATAAAAAAGTTGTCCTTAACCCCACAACAAAATGGAGTTGTAGAACGCAGGCACAAAACACTCTTAAAATAGCCCGTGCACTTCTATGTCATGCCAAACTACCAAAGACCTTCTGGGGTGAATCAATCACGACAACCACATATCTTTTGAATAGATGGCCTAGTAAAATCCCCTTAAGAAGCATTGCACTATGTCAAACCTGGCTTGTCCTCCTTGAGAACTTTTGGTTGCTTAAGCTACGTCATCAATAAGGGGCATAGTAGGGATAAATTTTATCGACGAGTTTGCAAATAATACTTTGTTGGAAATCCCCTAGGTCAGCGAGGGTACAAAATCTACATCCATGTCACAAATAAAATCATTGTGTCCAGGGATATCACTTTTCATAAGGAAATTTTCTCTTATTCTGGTGTCAAGCACAAATTTCTACGCCCCTCCAGCATCATTCCAATATTTTGCAGAACATATCTGATGCTTCACCTGAATCTGATGAGTCGCAAGTTACCAACTTCAGTTCCTATGATGACCAAGACCACACAATTATTCTGCAACAAAGCACTCATCCAGACCTACCTTCAGTTCTTCCTTCTGAAACCATTCAACCAATCTTATCTATTGTTGATTCCCATATCATTCCTCTTAGGCGAAGTCAACGTGCCAAGACACCATCAACACTCCTCCATGATTATGAAAATACATATTCCTGCTCTGCCAACTCCTATGCTTCAGCTCCACCCTTTGATCTTCATTATGTTTTCAACAACACATACTATGAATTTGTGGCAAACTTGTCTACAGTCCATGAACCTAAGCATTTGAATGAGGCAAGAAACAATCAAAAATGGTTGGAAGCAATGGATCAAGAGCTGCTAACATTGGAAAAAATCAGACTCGATTACTCGCACCACTACCTGTAGGCAAAAAGGCCATAGGTTGCAAGTAGATTTATAGAGTAAAATTTAAAGCTGATAGATCTATAGACAAGTACAAGGCAAGACTGGTAGCTAATGGATACAACCAAGTTGAGGGTCGAGATTTTGAAGAAATTTTTAGCCCTGTGGCAAAAGTGGTGACTGTCATATTACTCATGTCTGTGGAAACATCTAAAGAATGGCCTATTCATCAGTTAGATGTAAATAATGCATTCCTACATGGATCCCTTAAAGAATAGGTATTTATGCATCCACCTCTGGAATACAACAAAGCCAAGAAGGGAAAATCTACCTGCTGAAAAAGTCACTGTATAGACTCAAACAAGCCTCCCGGCAATGGAATCATGAGTTCGCCAATACCTTCAAGGCCTACGGATTTCAACAGTCCTACCATGATACTTGCTTCTTCACCTTACACAATTCCACATCAGTTTTTCCTCCTAGTGTACGTGGATGACATACTATTTGCTAGATCAGATATGCAACAGTTGAACAAATTGAAGAATTATTTAAACAAAACCTTCACAATCAAGGATCGTGGTGAGGCTTGCTACTTCCTTGGTATGGAACTTGCACGTTCACTTGATGGCCTCTACATTAGTCAAAAGAAGTACATCAGAAAACTATTGAAAGATGAAGGTTGCCTGGATGCCAGTTTTGTATCCACACCTCTTCCCCAATGACTGAAATTCGCAGCACTTGATGAAGATATGTCATCCCTCTATCATAATCCGGAGAAATACAGGTGGTTAGTAAGGATATTGTTGTACCTCAACTACACACGACCAGATCTCACTTATGTTGTCTAACAACTCAGAAAATTCATGCAGTTTCCCCATGACTCCCACTGGCAAGCTGCAGTACATGTTCTGAAGTATTTATCAAGTCACATGAATATAGGCTTGTTCTATCCTGCCAAATCTATTTTCAAACTGGAAGCTTATTGTGATGCAGACTAGGGAAGTTGCAAAACCACAAGATATTCTTTAACAGGATTCTGCATCTTCTTGGGACCTTGTCTGATCTGATGGAAACCAAAAAGCAAGCTATTATTTCCTGCTCTTCGGTAGAAGCAGAATACAGGGCACTAGCAACTACGGTGAGAGAACTTCTTTGGCTGAGCTATATGCTGTAAGACTACCGTTTATCTCTACCACTTCCAATACCATTGTGGTGTGATAGCAAAGCTGCAATTGCTATCACAATTCACAACAAACCCTGTCTTCCATGAGCGAACAAAACACAGAGAAATTGATTGTCATGTAGTCCCATATCAGTATAAGTCAGGCTTCATCTCTCCCATCTATATCAGCACGCATCTGCAACTTGCAGATTCCTTTATCAAAAGTTTATCATGTGCTCAGTTCACCAGTTCATTATCCAAGACGAGTCTTTGGAATGCTCCTCTTGACGAAGGGATATTGAAGTATAAAACGCAGCAACCAAATCATCTCTACACGCTGCTGAAAAATTAGATCTACTCAGATGAACTAGAACAACACAACCCATCCATGAAGAATGTGATCTCACAATGAAAAGACCAGTTTTCGTTCGATGCGTACTTAGTGTGCGATTGTGTTTTAACTGAATAGAGTTGCTAGTGCATTATTTCCTTCATTAGCAATTGACAAATGTACAGTAGGATTTCTTAGGAATCACACGTGTATAAAACCAGATAAACGATTGGCTATTCAGCCTAATTGAACTTCTACAGTTTCGGTTTCCCTGTTCTTCATTTTGCGCCTTTCGAAGAAACTCGTTTTTGCACGGCTTGATTTCGTATTTGTTTTGCAGTTTTACAGTGGTCACTAGACAAAGACTTGCCCCCACAATCTTTAGTTGAGATCATTCCTTGCTTTATCATAACAGAGACAACATTGCCATACTTCATGGGGGCAAAAACCTTTTCTCGACTTCCCGACGGATGGATTCCAAATCACATATTCCCATCCGGCATTACATATTGTAAAGAGTATCACCACATACGAGGTTTGCTTCCATATCCAAAGATGCAAATGGAGGTTACAATACTGATAACTCAGTCAGTCGTTATCCGTGGCTGTGGTTGTTCTACAATTTAAGGAAACTACAAACTCGTGGTGACCAGTAAGCGATGTAGAGTTTGTCTGAATGCAATTTACGAGATTGATCCATATGAAAATTGACAAAATAAGGATCCCAGATACCAGCATGCCATGATTGGGATACAATTTGAAACCTAAGCAACGACGTCGTAGGCACAGGCATCTCGAGAGCATGCTCTACAAAATTTCCGATGGAAGACGACCTACTTCGGTCGTGGAAGGAAAAACAGAGAATAGTGGTGCAATCAAGACGAGAAAATTTGATCGGAATTAGATCTAGGGTTCTTTTTTGGGGTGGAGTGTAAATTAATGATTTTGAAATTAGGTTGGATCAAGCAACATCGTTTGAGTTAAAGAGGGTCGGAATCTCTACGGTCGGATGAAGATGAAGCTTCGAATCAATTAGAATTGACAAGCCCATAACCTATTTACTTAAGCATGGCCCATGAGTAACGAAATGCAATCCCTATCTGATAATTGTGCTTATATTATCATACACGGATAAAGGACTCAAGCGTTTTTGTCCCATAAATTTCAAAGATTATTGCATTTTTAATCTCAAAAGTCAGTTTAAGTACGTGCGCATTATTCTTACTAAAAACACAAGAATGCATAAGATTATAGTTGCACTACTATTTACTCTATCTCGAAGATTGACGAGCAAGGGACATAGGTGACTAATATCTATTTTGGTTCGGTATCGATAATACTGAAATATCAATATTTTATTATTTTATTTTATTTTAAATAATATTTTATTAATTAAAATTAAAAAAAAACTACGTTGTTTAGTGTAAAAAAATCAAAAAATAAAATAAAACAGTTCGTATTTTAATAATTCGGTATTTATATAGATAAATTGTTCTGTATTTTCCTCAACCCTATTTGCAACAAATGTTTCATGTTTAGAGCAGTGGAACCTACCATCCACACACACGAGTATAAAAAAATTATTTAATCTAATTTATTTTATACAAACGTCATCCTTCGCCACCGAATTTCATTTGCCTGGATATGGCAAATGCAGTTTTAGGCCTAAATAAGGGTGATTATATATCATTTTTTAATACTCTAGTTTACTTCCTTCATCTAAATATAGGCGGCTTTGAAGCCTTTCCATTTCCAATTCTTCAAATTTCGTGACAAACCAGACAAGCAAGTATCAAGAAAATAGTTCTCGATTGACAAAAACTACTTAGAGCTATTAAGCATCAATTCTTGATTATGCAGCAGCCTTCACCTGAGATTTGGGTGACTTCGTCGGCGACTTCTTCTCGGTTGGAAAGTAGAGAGTATTCACATGATTGATCAAATCTCATGCTATTTTCTAGAAGCTTTCCGATGTTTTCAGTATCAACGTAGTAGTAGTAGTACCGTACTTCGAGTTTGAAGAAGAAAATCATTCCTTCCATTAACCAAATACAAGTGTTGAGGCCAACGAATCCATCCCACATGCGCATAATCTATGTCAACAATTCGATCCACAGCTCATCTTATTTCATCACCCAAATCCCTAATATTGTGCTTGGCGACGTTGCATATAAGCATAGAGACTCTTTGAAAGTTGTATGGAAATTGGAACAGCTGCACTCATCACTGCACGGATCGAATCGTAAGATATGAGTCTTAAGAGGATCGTTTCCCCCCTCGACGACAGTGTTGGTCCAATATACTTGCCCCCACGCTTCCTCAGTTAAAATAGTCAATAAAGGCAGTTGGAGGAAAGAGTCAACAAAAGCAGAAGTGCACCAACTATCCGATCTTCTCTCGATCTTCTTCCAGATAATCAGGGATTTGTATAAGTTAATATGATCTATAAATGATAGAGAAAAACACACATTGTAAACACACCAAAATTGAATAGAATGAATTTCCTATTCTTCAAATTTTCGCTTTGCAACATAGTTCTGAGCGTTCAATCGATTCTTATATCTAATTATAAGACCCTCATCATCTACCAAAATGAGGTAACACCGACGATCAAAGCTTCCAATAATGGATCCAAAAATAGTGGATGATCCAGCGATGGACTCCAATGTTATGGAAGATCAGGCAACTTTGACCGACCAAATTGCTACACTTCTACAACAACTCAAGTCAACCAAAAATCCGATGGTAATCAGTACTAAACTTACAAATTTTAACCATCCATTATGGTCTTGGTTGAAATGAGTAGCCATAGGAGGACCAGGCTGCCTTCGTCACTTGACGGGCGATCCCCCGGCCCCGGACAAATTGGGAACAGGATGACCTTGTCATATGTTCATGGATTTTGGATAGTATAAGTGGTGATCTCGCCCTACGTTTTGGAGAGTACCCATCCGCAAAAGAATTATGGGATGGCCTTGACACCACTTTCAACAGTGGGTCGTCAGATTCTCTTCAGATCTACGATCTAACCACCCAGGCAAACAGGTACCGGCATGAAAACGAAACTCTCAAAGAGGTATTCAGTGTCCTCAACCGGATATGCCGAGAGATTAATCGGAGAGATCCCAATCCGATGATATGCGCCAAGGACATATAAGAATTTCAGAAACGAACCCAAAATGCTCGACTATTCCAATTATTGGCCGCAATGAACAACAAATTCGACACAATAGAAAGAGACTTGCTCAAGATTTCACTGTTACCCAGTACAGACACAACCTATGCAACACTAAAACGAGAAGCATCCAGCCAGTAGATTCTGAATGTCACGACTGTGGGAGGGCAACATCCGAACCAAGGTGTTGGAGTGGGATAATCCAGGTCAGATTCAACCAAGTTTGGGTTGCACTCATCATCCGGTGCCGGTGAAGTCAACCGGAGCAAGCTCTGGTGCGATGAATGCCAACTCAAAGGCCACTCCACTGGTCGATGCTAGAAAAAAAATTGGGTACCTGGAACAACAGAATAAGGGACAGAGAGGCCACGCAGCAACCGCCGTGAGCAACCCTGAAGGGACCACCTCCAACAGCAACAATGACGAAACTGGTATTGGCGGTGTAGCCGTGGGGAAGGGGCGACGGAGAAGACGACCAGCACAGTATCGGGAGAAACAAGCAGTCGCTCGATTTTATGTAGGCCAAAGGAGAATTTTTTTCCCTTACATGTGATGGGTAACCAAAATACCCCTGAATTTCAATGATTCACGAATGTGCCATCGCCATTTTCCAAAATTATAGGTTAATCCCCTGAAGTCTGTGGATTGGCAAAAGCCTCCATACAGTTCTGAGTAATCACAGTGCAGCCCCTGTACTTCGAAAGAATTGCTTTGCTGGCCTCAGACTTTTGGGAAACTGCACAGGAGCCCGCAGAATTTTGGAATATTGTATAGGAGCCCACAGATTTTGGGAATATTGCACAGGAGCCCAAACTTTCTGAAAAATTGCACGAACAACCCAATATCACAAATCCACGATATTTCGCACTGGGATGCTTTGATTTGGTACCTCGAGACCCAAAAATTAATCATGTTGGTCAAGCTTGCATAGCACAAGAGTCACAGTCCCATAAAAATGATTAATGGCTCCTCGATTGAGGGGCTACTGATACGATGACTTATGATACTAATGATCTCATCTCTGTCACTTCAACCAAAAAATCTCATATTCAAAAAGCAAATTGAGGGGTATATACAGTCCAGGGGGAAGCATCTATCGAGCTATCTCCGACCTTGAAGCTCAAAAAGCCATTTTGTTCCATCTTTTTCATGCAAACTCCTATCTGTTAGTCATGTCTGAAAAGAATTAAGTTGCATGATAATGATGTACCCTACTTTTTTTCTGATGCAGGATATCCGGACAAGGAGGATCATTGGGCGTGGCACTGAGCGTGGAGGTCTATATTACGTGGATGAAGTTGCTCGCCAGGGATCTGCTTCAATAGCACATGGAAAGGCATACCAAGAAATTTTGCTATGGCACCAGCGGCTAGGTCATTAATCTATGGGGTATCTAAGAGTTTTATTTTCCAAGCTCTTTACGAGTCAGAATAATTTTTTGTGCGAAACTTGTATTTTGGATAAGAGTCATCAACAATCATATCCAATTACACATACTCGTATGACTGCTGCATTTAGTCTAATCCATTTTGATGTATGGGTACCTGCACCTGATTCTGCTTGCGGTTTATTCAAGTATTTTGTCATCTTCATTGATTATTGTACTCATATGACGTGGGTCTATTTCTTAAAAAATAAATCCGATATCCTACAAAAGTTTCAGGATTTTTATACTATGGTTTTCACTCAATACAAGTGTCAGGTTCAAACCCTTAGATCGGATACTGGGGGCGAATTTGTCAACACATCTATGCATGAATTTTTCCGAAAAAAGGGATTATTCATCAAACCTCATGTCCCCAAACACCCCAGCAAAATGGTGTTGGTGAACGGAAAAACCGCATTAC
>JAOWBN010236537.1:0-12297 GCA_028565015.1 Pinguicula moranensis
CCTACAAAAAGATAAATAAAATTGGTTAGAATTAATAATAAAAAATAATAACAAACAAAAATAAAAGTAAAATTATACTAAGCATCTGTATGCCTCCCGGCATTAGTGCCAAAAGCTTGATACGAATCTTAAGGTATAAAAATGATGCACAAATAATCACAAAATAAACTAAAATACCCTAAAATTACAATATGCCACAAAAGAACGACATCACTTATTGCAATAAAGGGGTTGAACCACAGGGAGACAAATTAGACTCTTAGCAAATTAGACTCGTTAACCCTAACCACATACACAAAATTACGAGAAGAAAATGGTGATGTATAGTGACAAAATAAAAATTATAAAATTAAATGGAGAATTACTATGAAAGGAAATAAAAAGCACACAAGATTTGTTGAATCATGTTTCGGGTAGCTAAAACACACAAGATCAAATTAAAGTTCCTAGTTTGATTTTATGCTAGTATAAAAGTGTTAATTTTTCACTCTAACACACTAAACATGTAATTAGAACTGTAGAACACATCATACAAATTCATCCTCATTATACTAAAATTCTAAGAAGATGCATTATAAACTTTAATATACTTCTAAGCACATAAACACCATAATCGACTCCCAATAACTCTTTTTTTTTAAAAAGGATTCAAGAGTTTCTAAACTAAGTATGCTCCCATTTCTATAGCTAAAGAGGCAAACTTGGGCTTGAACAAGCATGTTTTGACGCGTACAAAAGCTGCAAGTTGAAAATCAAAACTTCAGTGTAGACTATGTAGCATAAAATCCAAAGTGCAGAGAACTTCAAATTCGAACAATATGTGATACGACCACCATACTCCACGTTAACAGTTAATAAATTCTTAGACTTGCATCATCAATGATTGCACCGTGATAATTCTGAAAGAGGGCATAATCTTTGGATCAAAATAAGTGAAGAAATAATTTATTCTAAATTTTTCCTCAAAAAATACAAAATCGTATGAATTTTCCAAAAAGAATAACTCAACCAAAACTAGGAGAGGAGCCTAAATTTCGATCTACACTCCAACTCCCCCCTCTACTACGTACAATTGCCCCTATTTACAGGATTCCTCGAGGGCTAAGTGATAAATATGAGAATTTCTATACAATTTGAAGATAAAATCTAAATAATAATCAAAATCCTTAATTTTAGGCTTTGATATCAATCTTCATCTTCCTCCTCAAGTCTTTGTATATGCGAGACTTAAAAATGCTATCTTTGATAAGATCATCAAGTTTGCTCATGTTTATCGGGATCCAATTCGAAATCTGGCATTTGCTGATCCATTGAACCTGGACAATTTTTTGTACCAAATTCAAAGTGATTCTTTTGCCTATTTTTGGGCCGCATTGTGGGCGGGCTTCTTCTATGAAGTTGTAATAAGTTTTTTGGGTTTTCATTGGTATATAGAGCATCCAAATCGAATACTTGGATATTGACTTATGGCCTACAAACCTAGACTGCACAGAACATAATAGTTACTGGACAATTTTGCTAACCAAAGTTCTTGCTCAATTTGGTCCACTATATAATCCGAATATGGTAATGTGTTCTTCATGGACGTTTTAATGCTTTTTCCAAACTTTGCATTCATATGTTGTACGTACATATTAGATACTCCTAAATCAAGTTATGAGTTTTTTAAGTTGGACGTTAACCACTGAAAATTTTGTTCGTGCCTCATTCGAAAATCGTCAATTTCATCCAATGATCAATACCTGCACATAAAACACTATCAAAGCATAAATCGTGCCATAAAACTATTAGATCCTTCTTAAATAAGTGTAAATCATACAAAACCATCATGAAGTCGTCTAACTAAAGATGCACTATTTGATTCATATTAAATACCCCCAAACTTAAGTCCTTATTCGTCCTTGAATAATGAAATAACACAATTGAAATGACTTAGACATAACGATAAATGATGTACACAATTTAGGCAACAACTCACAATATGAAGTACAACAAAGTTCTATAATAAATCACTCATACCCACAATGACTTAGCAAAGATTCTCAAATAAATCCCTCCATGGTCCCTCCATCAATTCCCAATCAATTTGTCCAAAATATAATTTTAGGAAAACCAAATGTCACCTAAGTCTCAAACCATCGTCATTGAGTCATCAAGCAAGAATAAATTTAACTAATAAAGAAAAAGCATGAATAGTCCTTATCTTAGTGAAGGTGGTGCACAAATTAGAAGGTCTTTGTCTTGGGTTGTAAGGGGACTTAGGACATGATGGGATACATGTGGGTAGTAGGGTCAAACACCACTGAACTCAAGTACTGATACATCCAAACCAGATGCAACCACTAACCCGACTGATGATAGACTGGACCACAAACCCAGTCAACCTGAGAATTTATTTAGATGCAAAATTAGAAAAGAACTTGTAATTTTTTTGACTGGTCGTGGTTTTTTTCTTTTTTCTTTTTTTTTTTTCAGTAGGCCATCTTTTACCATACATATGTAAAATGAGCTCATAGAAGTATTACATATATTCGTGAAATAAATTATCAAGGCTGTTAATCTCTTAGACCAACCATCAATACATATCAATCATCAGTCAACCACCACAATTTCCACTTTCGCAAAATGCGTCAATACTCTAACTCAGCGGCATGGATATAAAGAGAAAGCTAAAAAGGATATATGGGCTTAATGGATAACATTTATATAGAAAAAAGAAAAAAACAAGAAAGGCTCATAGTGGCTATCTAGTGGTAAATCAAGTTAATGATATATATGTCGCTGTCATGGGGGTGATCCTAATACCTTAATCATTTTCATGCACCAATATCAGAAGATTTAAACATGTTCATAGCAATCTCAAGAACTAGGAACATGGATGACATACTCTTACAAGAGAAGGTTTTAGATCAGTCAAAAAATATTACATGCTTTCATCAGTTCAAGAAATCGGAAAAATGTGACATCGTTTTAAAATATGAAAACCATGCTGGACTCTTATCACATTGGAAAGACAAAGTTATATAAAGTTTTCGACCAAGAATTTCGCCTTTTGCTTCTAGGGTCTTAGTGGTTTAATCATGTCACTAAGTTGTACAAAAATCGTTGTGCATAAAGACATGTATGACCATAAGCATGCTCGAAAAATTTGATTGTTAAGTGCAAAAAGTCTTAGCATGGCAAAGATCAAGTAGCATATAACATGTAAGCACCAAACAATAGTTTACCCCCAAACTTAATTGAAACATTGTCCCCAATGTTTGAAAATAAAGCATATAAAGGAAAGAAATACTTGCCTTGCATGGGACTTCCACATATTCTAAATGGGGTGGGTTGGTGCGTGGGGGTTTAGCTTGAAAAAATCTTTACCTTGGTGATCCTACTAAATGAGGACACGACATAAGTTCGGTTTGACCAAAATGCACGGGAAAGAACCGAAAAGAAAACCCATGACAAATAAAATAAAAGGGATATAATGACGTTGGGTTGCCTCCTAACCAGAGCCCTTGTTTATACTCGTTGGCTCGACTTGTTGGAGTTTACTCTAGAGGGTCATTTAGCGAACAAATTTCTCTTAGACCCCTGTTTACATTGTCCTCCACCCCGTTGTTCCCTCCTTCACCTTCATTAACTATACCCTATTTGAGATTAACTGGTGCAACCATGCTTTCTTGATCAAACTAAAAGAATCGGTTGTTAATGATGACTGGGTTGTCGATCAATGGACATTTCCCAAGTTCTGAACCTCTGGGCCCTTTTCTACCCTAATGAAGATCAAACGACAATTGTAGAGGACCCATGGATCGAATGTGTACCATACACTGTAGGTCAGGTCACACTCATCTGTCAGTCAAAGAAGACAAAACCGATTCAGCAAGCACACAGGTAGTCGGTGGAGTCACAATGGTCTCACTTAAATATTAACTTCCTCAGTACTCGTTGTTCCATGTGGGCCCAAATTTTTGGTGGGATCACAATGATCTCACTTAAGTACCAGCCCTAGAAAGTCACTCACGTGTACGATTGCTGCTGCCTTTCTTTTGGGTAAATAGGGCCCAATGAACGTGACTGTGGTTTGGATTTAGGACCCTAAGGGAAAAAATTGAAACCTACAAAAAGAAAAGAAAATTGGTTAGAAATAATAATAAAAATAATAATATCTAAGAAAAATAAGAGGCAAGATTATACTAAGCATCCGTATGCCTCCCCGACATCGGCACCAAAATCTTGATGCGAATCTTATTGTATAAAATTAATACACAAACAATCACCAAATAAACTAAAATACCCTAAAATGACTACAAACCGCAAAAGAACGGCGTCAATTACAGCAATAAAAGGGTCGAACCACAAGGAGACAAATTAGACTATTAGCAAATTAGACTCGTTAACCCTAACCACATACACAAAATTACAAGAAGAAAATTGTGATATATAGTGACTAAATAAAAAATCATAAAATTAAATGTAGAATTACTACGGAATGAAAGAAAAACACACACGGGTTTTGTTGAATTTTAATGAGACCAAATTGCTCCTAACATATTTTGGTGGCTAAAAACACACAGGATCAAATTAAAGTTCCTAATTTAATTTTATGTTAATAGGAAAATGTTAATTTTTTACTCTAACATACTTAACATGTAATTAGAATTGTAAATCTATAGCATGGTGAACACATAGCATACAAATTCATCCTCGTTATACTAAAATTCTAACAAGATGCATTATAAACTTTAATATAACTTCTAAGCACATAAACACCATAATCCACCCCCAATAACTCTTTTTTTCAAAGAAGGATTCAAGAGTTTTTAAACTAAGTATGCTCCCGATTCTGTAGCTAAAGAGCAATCAGTCTTGGACTTGAACAAGCATGTTTTGACGCATACATAACCTGCAAGTTAAAAATCAAAACCTTAGTGTAGAATATGTAGCATAAAATCCAAACTGTAGAGAACATCAAATTCAAACAATACGTGATACGGCCACCCTACTCCACGTTAGGAGTAAATAAATTCCTAGCCTTGCATCATCAATGATCGTGCCATGATAATTCTGAAAGAGGACATCATCTTTTGATAAAAAGAAGTGAAGAAATAATTTATTCTGAATTTTTCCTCAAAAATTACAAAATCGTATGAATTTTCCAACAATAAAAACTCGACCAAAACTAGGAGACGAGACTAAATTTCTACCTACACTCCAACTCCCCCCTCTAGTACGTATGTTTACCACTATTTATAGTATTCCTCCAAGGCTAAGTGATAAATATCCAAATTTCTATACAATTTGAAGATAAATTCTAAATAATAATCAAAATCCTAAATTTTAGGCTTTGATTTCAATCTTCATCTTCCTCCTCAAGTCTTTGGATGTGTGAGCCTTAGAAATGTTATCATTGATAAGATCATCAATTTGGCTCATGTTTACCTTGATCCAGTTCGGAATCTGGTATTTACTAATTCATTGAACTTTAACAGTTTCTTGTTATCAAATTCAAAGTTATTTTTTTTCCTATTTTTGGGCTGTATTACGAGCTGGCTTCTTCTACAAAGTTGTGATATGCCATTTTTGCTTTCCATTGGTATATAGAACATCCAAATCAGATATTTGGATATTGACTTATGTCCCACAAACCTAGACTGCGCTGAACGTAATAATTACTGGACAATTTTGTTAACTGAAGTTCAAGCTCAATTTTGTCCACTATATAATCAAAACATGGAAACGTGTTGTTCCTGTATGTTTTAGTTTTTTTTCCAAGCTTTGCATGCATATATTGTACGTCCATATCATACACTCTTAGCTCAAGTTATGAATTTTTGAAGTTGAACGTTAACCACTGAAAATTCGGTTCGTGCCTCACTCGAAAATCGTCAATTTCATCCAATGATCAACACCTGCACATAAAATACTACCAAAGCATAAATCATCTCATAAAACTATTAGATCCTTTCTAAATAATTGTAAATCATACAAAACCATCATGAAATCGTCTAAGCAAAGATGCACTATTTGATTCACACAATAGGCACTAATACACCTACCTCATCTGACTTCTATGGTAACATTGCTTTGGGCTCAGGTTTCACAAGTATGTATGACTCACTAGCCCTGGGATCATTTCCTACTGCTAGCTCGTCAGATTGGATCATTTACTCTGGAGCTTCCGGACACGTAACGAGTGCTGCTAGGGAGTTTAGCTCTTATACTCCTTTAGCAAATCCGTTGAGTGTTAAGATAGTAGATGGTACTATTATTAACCAATTAAGTTGTACTGTATTGTTTGATATACCTCAGGTGATCTTGGGGAGAAAAAGACAAGCAGGGTACATGGGACTGGGACACGGCGTAGTAAAGGGGTTGAGATCTGATAATGGGACAGAATACACCAACAGGGCATTCACAAAATATTTGTCATCACAGGGTATTAAGCTGTTGGATATAAGTGCTCGATTTCAAAATTCCAAAAACTTTCAAATCCAGTCCAAAACAAGAAATCGAGCTATAATAACGTTTAATCCATGTTCTAGAGCTACATGGAAGCCGACTTACCTTGTTTGGACAGAATTCAGAAGGCCCAGAGCAAATTTGATCAAAACTCTTACATGGAAAGAGCCCGAAAACCCAAAAGGAGAGGTTCTCTACCCGAAACACTCCTTGGCGAGCAGAAGAAACAGGCTACTAGATCCTATACAGGCGAACACCGGCAAAGAGGAAACCGAAATTCTCAATTTTTCTCTCTGTCGAGAATGTTCTATTTCTTTTTCCGTCCAATTCTTCTTTACAAAATAAGTAATTTAAACTTCATTTCAATATCTGGAAGAAAAGATGTGTTTTAATAGTGTTTGATACAGAGAACTTGCGGGTAACATCGTAGAATATCTTCAGGAAAGCCATGAAGTGCTTGATCTAATTCCAATAATGCCAAATAGGGACCAAAATTCTTCTTGTTGTTCTTTCCATCATCAATAACCAAGTAATCTATCAGATTACGGTTCTCATCAAACATCTATTCATACACAGATTGATACTCCAAAATCGACATAAGCATGGTGTATGTGGGATTCCATCTGGTGCAGATTTCAAGCTATAGAGTTCCTTCTTCTCCATTCTATTTTTGGCCACATAACTCTTGAAGGTGTCCAATCTCTTACGTGATGATTTAACATACTTGACCAGTCTCTCATTTTCTCCACAGATGGACACATCTCTTGTAGCCCGTCTTTCACAATCAAATTTAGTATGAGAACACTGCATCTCATCTATACGTTTTGGTGTCTATCATGATGGCACAACTTTTAGATCCAAAGCGCTTTATTTGGCGTCTGCTGAAGCCAAGGTACTTCATTGGTAAGTGTCCAAACTATCACCTCATATAAGCAACCATGTCCTCCAGTGTACTTTGTCGGATAACAATACAACGTATCAAATATATTCTCAATTAAGTTGGTGTATGGGGGGTCAGATGTACGTGGCCTTACCCTTGTAATTATACAAAGAGGCTATTTCCGTTGCGACCCAATATGCATTGCGCCCTTTAATATATTGAGTTCCAGCAACTTCACTAAATAGAAGCACTGGAATTTAATAGAGTCATTTTGCTCGTCTATTATTAGCACAAAGCTAAAAGAATCGTCAATAACTTTGTCGGATATTGATTCCAAATAGATGAATTTGGCTATAGTTGACACAAAGGCCAGAGACGAGATCAAAGTTTTGCAGTGTAGCTCTTAAAGCCCTGATGGTATCCCATGAAGCTTTACCAGACAACGATGTCTCATTTGTGAATTGAAGATGTGATTGTCCTATCTTAGCTCTGCCAATTTGGACTGATTTGAACTTCTGCAGGTTTGCTACTTTAGTTAACATTGCAAAAAGCCCCTCTGTTTCTAGTAGGAATAGAAAAGGTGACAAGGGATCACCTTGTGAGAGACCTCTTTGTGGGATGAATTCAGATGTGGGATTCCATTTACAAGAATGGATGTAGATGCAGATTTGAGAAGTTCCATAACCCAAGATATCTAGGCTGGTGGGAAGCCCATATGCTCGATAACTTGCTGTAAATACTTCCAATTGATGGTATCGAAGGCTTTCTGAAATTCAACTATAAAGATTAGTGCTTTTCTCTTCAGCTTTTTGAGCTCATCCACAGCCTCATTTGCAAGGAGGATACCATCAAGGAGCTTTATTTCCTTGAGGAAGGCCATCTTATTAGGAGCTATCACTTTGTCCATGACTGCAGCAATGCGTAGAGCTAAGACCTTAGATATGATTTTAGGCATAGCACCAATTAATGTTATTGGACAATAATCAATCAACTCTAAGTGGGTTGTCCTTTTTAGATACAAGGGGGATGTGAGCAGCATTGTTGCCTGCAACAATCCTGCTTTTTTTGTAAAATTCTATCATCATCTGATGAATTTCATCTATCAGTGGGTATGTGAAGTGTTTTAGGAATCTGAAGTTCATACCATCTGGACCTGAGTTTTCCCACTTCCACATGCGCTGATGGCTCTAAGAATTTCAGTTTTAATGAAGGGGGAAATCAAATTCTGTCTGGATTCAGGCAACATTTTCTTGAAAAGCTTCTCAGATAGTGTGGGCCTCTGACATGGTTCTTCTTTGTACCTGGCTTCAAGGTGATTTTTGAAGTAGTTTTTGACTGCCTTTGGGTCTTCAAACCAGGTATACTCATCCCATATCCCATTAATGGCATTTGTGATTCTAGTTTTATTGATCCATCCATGATCATAGGTTGTGTTGGAATCCCCTTGCTATATCCATTTCAGTATGGCTTGTGGGTACAATGTGCTATCCAGTTTCCTTGAGATGTGTTAAAATTCCTCCTGCAATGTTAGAAGCACCTGGTTATCCTGATTTTCTGAGGGTCCACTATGTTCAGCAGCTAATTCTATGGTTCGAAGGGAGAGCAGTAACTTTTTTCTTTAATTAATCAAGTCTCTTGGAGCACTTGCATTCTATGCTTTAATTCCTTGTCTTACAACTTTAATCTTGTACTTGATTCGTTGGCTAGCATACCTCAGAATGCTTGGCTGTGTCCATACAACTATGGATCCAATACGAAGAGTTGTAAAGACATATGTCATTCAAGAGAAACCTATCCAACCAGCTCATACTTTTCAGTGAGCTAAGATACCATGTGAAGTTCCTTGTAGCCATTCTTAAATCTTGTAACTGCATATCCCAAACAAATTTTATAAAAGCAGCCATCTCTAGTGCATAACTTTGATGGGATACCCTTTTCCTTCTTCTAGTTTCAGCACCGCATTAAAGTCTCCCATTATACACCATTTCTCCTTCTCCTTATCTTTATATAGGGCAGTTATTTCACTCCATTGTGTTAAGTTTGACTGCAGATCAGGGCCCATATACATTAATCATGTTACTATTGATCACGTCATTATTCTAATTTCCAACTACTCGTAAGAAGCCATCTCCTGCTAACAATCCTATTCTATTAAATTTGTGGCTGTTCCATATGCATAGAAGCCCCCCCTGTCAGCCCAACAACTACACTATATTCCCAATCAAAATCATTGTCATACCATAGCCTTTGACATACCCTTATGTCAATGACGTCCAGTTTAGTTTCTTGCAAACTGATGAAATCCACTCTTTGTTGGTTTATTAATTATTTCACTCTCGTCTTACTTCCTGGTCCCCCAAGTCCTCGTACATTATAAGTGATAAGCTTCATGTAAAGGGTTGTCCTTGGCCTTTCTACTCTTCCTCTTCTCCATTGAGTTCACCTTGGTATCTAGGAAGTGCATCTATTCCAATTTTGTTCTGGCTACAGGGGGGTTGATCCAAAATTAACCCCAATCTCTTGGCCAAATTCCATCACACGATCTATCTCCAGTTGAGTATTTCCACATATGACATGCTCCATCTCCTCTGAAGACAAAGAAGCAACTTTGTGTCTGATTGATTGTTGATACATTAACTTAACAAGCCGGTTATCTAGAGTGTCCAGACCTCTTTCCAGGTTCTCAACAGATTCTCTGCGGGCCTGGATTTTGGTTCTAGGTATCCCTTCTCGAGGTTTAGAGAGTTTCTTTGTTTTTTTTCCTTTGGTGGAGTAAGGAATGCCTTTTGCGCTTGCCTGTAATCGGGGGAAGTTCTCATCCAAATTCACTTCAGGCACCAGCAAATCATGTGCATTTGAAAGTCCAAGACCTTCCTGTTATTTTTTGTTGAGAGAGACATTATCTTGAGGTGAGTCGATCTCTATAATAGACATATGACAAATATCCTCCATATGCTGTAGCATAGGTTCATTTTCCTTTTTCCATTCCTGCAAAGGAAAACAGTTTAAATCCATATACATACCTGAAATAATACCAGAGTGGTTATTATCAGTGGTTTTGATCTACAAGCCTTATTTGTTCCAGATGTGTCTCAGGAATAGTGACATATGTATCATCCTTCATTTGCCAACCCTTCAAATTAGAACAACTTCTATCCATATCCATACCTAGGGTTATTTCTTGCTCAGCTTTGTCTTTACCAATGGGTGGACCTTCAGAACTTCCTGGCTCTGACAGTGTCTCTGATATAGTGCCATGTGTAATATGCAAGGGAGTTACCTGGATATTGGGAGACCAAGAGTCAGGCCACGACATTGAGAAGTTGCATTATCCAGCTCTTTTTAGCAAGTTATTCAGGTCACATATATATCTTCTTCTCATATAAGCACTCTACTCGAACCTAATGAGTTGACAATCAAGTTGCATTATCCAGCTCTTTTTAGCTCTAGTTGAAACTCACATGCGTCCTCCTTATCTTTTAGGAAACCCACTCTACTAAAATTAAGCCATGATGAAGCATCTTTGCTACATTTAAGTTTAAGTATATGTCTTTGGCCCTGTAGAGGCTTGTCCTGTCTAATCACAACAGATTCAGACTTTCTAACGCTGCCATGTTTACTATTGAAGGCTTCCTCAGGAGAATCTTCTACAGTTTGATAGTACCTATAACTTGGGGAGCTGACACAAAGTTCTTCCCTAAAGGATATTTTGCCAGGTTTGCTCTAAGCTTGAAAGAGCCAAACCATATATTGTTTAGTTGGGCTGTCAGAGTATCTAGATCCCTTCCTTCCACAAATTCAACAAATCCAAAATGGAGTCTATTTTTCCCCATCTTACCTGCAATCCTCAGCTCCTTCAAATTGCCTTGCTTTTTCAGTATGCTTTCCAGTCTCTCAAAGGGGCAATTAGCTGGGAAATTGGCTGTGAAGAAAGTTCATTTGGTTAGTTGCTGGCTTTCGTCATATATATGCTGCTTTGTGGTCTCATTCAATCATGGACAGGTATCAGGTACGCCACTCCAAGGGCTTAAGCATATGACATTTAACTACCAGGCCTCCAAACATAGTTCCTCCACTACTCTAGACCAAAAGTTTGGGGTCGCAGTGCAACTCTGCTCATACATCGCAGTTGTTGAGGGGGATTGTTCCATTGTACAACCATAGTTACGTATACAATATAAGGGTCTACATAAGGGGACTCCTTGGGCATCAAAAGTGTCCCCAGGGAGGTGAGAATGGTCAACAGTGGAATAAACAAGGTTTTGCATTAATATTCGGCTTCAAATAAGTTGAAAGGGGCAACGAAGAGCTCACCATCGGGTAAGGTCACTGTTCATGGGGTTCTCATGTACGGAGAGCAAAAGACATAGCTCTACGAGTGTCTCATGCTATATCAAAAGCTCATCTTATTTGGATTAAAGTTGGAATCCACTAAGGAGTTAGTTAAAGTTTACTACAACTTCATATAGATTACATGCATTGTATGCATATCCAATGAGCGTACATTTAATAAGGTGTTTATATACAAAGAGTTGTATAAAAAGGTTGACTGGAAGAGTTCTGCGAAACCATGGAGCAAAACCATGTATACATGTATGGTTAAGATTAAAAGTTAATCCACTCACATGGACATGTGTTTGCATCTTAAGGAAATGGATAACTATATAATACTTTGATACATCCATATGTGCTAAGGATTGTACATTTGTTAGCCTTGATAGAAGATTAAATAGAAATTCCCTTCTCTTTCTCTATCTACCCGAGAGCAAGTTAAGATTTGGGGTGAAATTTTTGTGAAGTTTTCTTTTCATCTTCTTATACCACAATTAAGGACCTAGACACAAACATACATAGGCCCTGTTTTGCGCAGGCCTTCTTCTACTTCTTCTACTATTTCTTCTTATTTTTAGAAGGGGTGGTGTTTTGCGCAAGTACTTAAACGATAATTATTTTTAGAATAGAGG
>JAOWBN010236548.1:0-12296 GCA_028565015.1 Pinguicula moranensis
GGACTCTTCAAAGTTGTTCAGGTATGAGAATACCCAATTTATGTAATTTTGTTCTTTAACTACATAACCATGTCCCAAATGCACCCAAACCCTTCTCGCCACCCAAGAGATACTTTGTTCCTGAAAGAAAACAAGAAATAGATTATGCTTAAAAACTATTAGTTGTTTTACAGACTAGAAGATGAAAGCATTTTCTGTGTTGGCCTTATGTGGCTCCTTTTTTCTCCAGCTTCTTGCAGATGGTGTTATTGCAAATGAGTATGGCATCAATCCGGAGCAAAAACTAAAAATTGGGTCGAAGGTAGATTTTTAAGTACCAACTTTTGTTATTAAATTTCTCGCTCCTCTATTGCCTTGAGCCATTTGCAAAATTACAAAAAAAAAAGGACTTTGGAAAAATCAGTGGCCAACTCTAAGTTAATTGGTGATGTGGCCATATGACCGGAGGATGCTGTATATATACTTTGTTTTGGATTATAATGTGATGTCGCTCTAGAGTGTGGGCACAATCACATTTTATTATTGTCACTTGTTATTTATGAGACCATCATCAATTTTGTTCCTTTCGCAAATGTATTTAGTGGAATCTCAGATTGCCCGCCGCTTGTTGGGGAAAATCATGATTGATCTGGGAAATACACGTGAAGAAGCAATCAACGTTGCTGAATTGAATAGTAATCAAGAAAGTAATTCAGCAGTCCATAGCGCTGGAAAAGAAGATACAGATTACAGTTCAAAGTGTCACAGCACAATCGAATTATCAAGAAGGACTAGTTTTACCAGTGAGGTCGATGGACAAAGAAACTCAATATCATCTAGATTCCAAGTATAACTTTTAATCTCTCTTTTTTACTCACTAGCTCGGTGTGTCCTTGACACTTCAGCGTTTGATGTTGATATATCTTCTTTCTAATTCTGTTTTGTTTTTTTAATTCTTGACTCAGATATGCAAATGTGAGAACACCAGAACGTCACGTACGAACACGGCTATATTTTAGTTCGGTGAGTAAAACTTTATTGATTTCCTTTTATTCCTACTAACATTTCTGTGAGTTGTCAAATTATGAGTCCCCATTGCTTTACCTACAGTTTCGTTTTTTATTTTTGAGCTATGGAACTATGGCTACATTATTAGCACTCTGCACTTGCTCATTTTAGGCAGGTTATGTGTTTTCATGAAATGATATTAGTTGCCCAAGAAGTGCACAGTAGGTTCTGCATGTATGACCAACCTTTATACATAGCTTATAAAATTGAAAGGTTATCAATGTAATCATCACAAAATTGAAATAATTTATTTTGAGTTTTCCCATGAAAATGGGTTAAAATTCATTTAAAGCCTATTACTACGTAAGACAGACTATATGTTTCTCTGAGATGCCATATTAAATCCATCATCAGATACAAATACTGAAGTATGCTAACTCGGGGAATGTGTAATCATGACCACATATTCCTTAATGAAATTTAGCGGTAGAGTGATGAAGAAATCATGATTCAGAGTGAACTTTGCAGGCCAAGCCATTTTCTATATTGAGTCAGGAGTAGCATCTATCCATTGCAAATGGAGCTGAAAAAGTCATCATTGATATTTCTTTTAGTTTTGTGCTAATAATGAATTAGAGCAAAATGGCTCTATTAAATTCCAGTGCTTCTATTTAGTGAAGTTACTGAAACGCAATACATCAAATGACGCAATGCATATTGGGTCGCAACGGAAACAGTCTCTTTGTATAATTATAAGGGTAAAGCCGCGTACATCTGACTCCCAGACCCCAACTTAATTGAGAATATACTGAATACGCTATTGTTATTGTTGTTGTAGTCAGGAGTAGCACAAAAATTGTTGTTTGTTAGCATTGAGGAATTTCCATTTTCTCTTGATTTATGATTTCCTTTAATGATTGCCTTCTTTGGGCTCTAAAAGTTTCTATATGTCCTCTCTTGTTGATCCTAATTACGTTGAGAGCTTTTTTTTGTAATGAAATGACATGAATCCCATATCCATTCGGTGATGAATGCTCTTCGTTATTGCAACTTGGATGAATCTCATCCAGGAGAACCTTGTCTTTTTTTTTATAATGGTTTGGAGCGCTTACAGAAGACAATGGAGCTTGATTACATGAGCTACATTGCGTCGTGAATGTTTTTTTTAAATAAGATATTGCATTAAACATAAACTGATTCCCTTTAGGTGGAAATCAAACCTTTACAAAATCTACACCCCAAGTTTGGAGCCCCCTGCAACCTTCCCAAGATATATCTCAGTCCATTTTGGGGTTACTGTCAACCCGCAGGTGTTTTACTGCATCCGGATGTTAGGAATGCCCCCTTTGTCCAGTCTTAGCATTCCTTTTGTTGGTCTAGGTAGTTGAGTAACATCTCCACTCTGAAGGAGGTCCCTGCAGCGCCCGTCTTGGCCAAAAAATCTAATATAGCATTGCCTTCCCTGGATTGGTGGTTGGCTTTCACATGGATCCCTTCACAGAGGTCCGGTGTTGAGAATGTTTGAGAACACAGAGGTCGGTATTTTCTGATAATGCTTTTGAATAAACTTCAATACTAATGTATTAGTGAGCTTTGATTTTTTGTTTTCGGATACTTCCCTTCCCTAATTTCCCAGCACACTCAATATCTTACGTTAACCACAGGTCCCTTTAGAAGATCCAAAGAGATTCCGCATAGAGATGACTTTCAGTAGAGGTGCAGATTTGTCCTCTTTGGAGGTAACCCTCTAAGGAAGCATGACTCCAAAACTTAAAAGAGTAATATAATCATGTTGAAAACTGAACCCCAAGAGGTTGGCTTAGTAATGAAGAACTTAGACTTAAAAATTCTTCTTTTTTTCGTTACCAACTACATAGAACAGAACCATTCATTTCTAGAAATTCTTTATTGCATTGCATTAGATTGAATGGGTACTGAGATGCTCAATGAGTAGATTTTATTCGTTTTTTATTTTTCCAGAGAGATGATAGCGAGACAGTTTCATTCCGTCAAGATCACACCTTACCCGATTAAGTGTCCTGCAAAGGCCGCAGGTAGTTGGATCCTATTTAACTTTCGAGACCATGGAGAAGATAATCCGTCTATATGCAATGCCTGCCGAAGGTTTCCCCCTCCAACAATCCCTCAAGGATTCTCTTCCCTCAAGGATTCTCTGGCTATTTCTCCAAAAGGGCTGCAGTTTTAGAACGTCTGCTCAATGTCTGACCCTTTCACAAGAATGGGCACTCAAAAAAAAAACTGTTGGTAGTATGTAATAAATTGGACTTGATGATTGATTTAATTGGGAATATACTGATTATTTGTATTGTTTTATTGGTTTGATGATTGACATTTAGGTGGTTGAAGGTACCACCCGAAAACCTTTCGAAGGAAATCTACATGAACCAAGGTGAAGAAATTAGGGCGATAAGTTGCTGATCAGAACTGCCCAACCAACTTCCGTAGCGTAACTGTTCTTTGTTCGTTGATGTATATAATAGCTAGATGGTAATCAAGTTAGAAGCTCTTCGTGCTTTTTTGATTCAAATGTGAGGTCCAGGGATCGATACCCACCTTGGTCGCAAAATGGAAACGGCCTCTTTGTATAATTACAAGGGCAAGGCCGCGTACATCAGACCCCCCAGACATCAACTTAGTTGGGAATATACTGGGTAAAGTTGCAATCCATAACATGTACGTTTACTGATTACACAGCCTTCACGGAATCAGGTGCACGGGAAGTGAATCTTACTTGGAGTTTTATATCTTTGCAGCGTTAACAGTGGAAACAATGGTGAGGTTAAGAACGGTGCTTGCTAGCCTAACGGCGAAACAAGCGGCCTTCGGTCCTCAGGGCTTGCCTAGAGGTCGAGGGTTCGAGCTCCCAGTGGGGAGTTTCGATGTTACCTTGAGGGGATTAGTCTGCGGGCCCAGAAAACCCAATGGATACCCCGATTCGTGATTCTGAAATCCAGTATTCTGATTACTTATCAAAAAAAAAAAATCTTTTCTTTTTCTTAACACACTGAAACCCTAGCAACTCAACTATTTCAATAGTCTGTTTCATCCACTATGGAGTACGTACGTCCTTGTGTTTTCTCTTCTTTTTTTACACCCTTATCAAAGATTTTACTTCTCTCGGATCGAGTGCAAAATAATCCCAGTGGTTACCAGTTGGGATTGTTCTGCGCACAAGAAATTTCAGGTATACTTGTAGTTCTCCCAAATCGTGGCCTTGATCAAGTGTTATCCCATCTAATATTATTGTATTAGGGAAAAAAGTGGGGATCTTAGAGAAAAAGATTCGTACTTCACTGTATTATGCCTTTTGAGCCATTGAAATCTATGAGAACCACCAGCCATAACTGGTGGTTCTCCTTAAGCTTCGGCTTGGTAAAAACTTGTCCAAATGAAGACTTTCTTGTACATAGGTCAAGTATCATCCCCACACGGACATCTTCTGTCTCTAGCCATTAAAGGAGGGGGCTAAGGATTTGAGTGTCTCCCTAATTCTGCTGTATTCTGAAAAGTATACAGCAGAATGACTTCTGTATATCAAACCTTCATCTTGCTTCTGGCATTCTCATCGTCGCTTCCCCTCCATGGAGCTCACACCCAAGAGTTGGATGATGTGTGGATGAGGCGAGCTGCAGAGGCATGGAACAGGACGCTGGAAACCTACGAGCCGAACCCGGAGAAGATTGTCGCGCACTTGAACGCCAATTCACACAGGTTAGCATCAATAGTAGGATATCTTCAGTATCCATAGATTTGTTCACGACAATGAGTAAATTTGCAGGGCATTGAAGGAAATCGGTGTGGATTTGGGAACAAATGTGACAAGACGGGAGCTAAGAAAAAGGTACCGAGGCTCATGCTTGGCGACAAATCCGATAGACAGATGCTGGAGATGCCAACGGAATTGGGCCACAAACAGGTTCCAGCTCGCGGACTGCGTGTTGGGGTTCGGCCACAAGGCCACCGGCGGGAAGAACGGACGGATTTACGTCGTCAGCGATTCATCCGATGACGACATTCTGGATCCCAAGCCGGGCACCCTCCGCCACGCCGTGATCCAGAAAGAGCCCCTGTGGATCATATTCTCCCGCAGCATGGTTATCACTCTGCGCGAGGAGCTCATCATGCAGAGCGACAAGACAATCGACGGCCGCGGCGCCGCCGTCCACATTGCGTACGGCGCTGGAATCATGATCCAGTACGTGCGCAACGTGATCATCCATGGGCTAAGGATCCACGACATCGTCTCCAAGGGCGGCGGCATGATCAGGGACTCCGTCGACCACTACGGTTTCCGGACGGTGAGCGACGGCGATGGAATCTCCATCTTCGGCTCTCAAGATATCTGGATCGATCATATCTCCATGACGAGATGCGCCGACGGACTCATAGATGCCATACAGGGATCCACAGGAATCACCATCTCGAATTGTCACTTCAGCGATCACAATTGGGTAATCCAATTGCTGCAATTTTCTTCAATCAGCCAAAAAACACACATCACTAACTAACGAATATTGGAAAAAATCAACAGGCATTGCTCTTCGGAGCGCGAGAGCAAGACTCAATGGACGAGAAAATGCAGATCACTTTGGTGTTCAACCACTTCGGTAAGAGACTTGTGCAGAGAATGCCGAGGTGCCGATGGGGTTACGTTCACATCGTTAACAATGACTACACTCATTGGGAACTGTACGCCATCGGTGGCAGCAGCCATCCGACGATAATCAGCCAGGGAAATCGATACGTAGCAGGCCATTCTAATATCAAGGAGGTAATTCAACAAAACTGTAAATACAAATCATTTCAAAACAATGCGTCCAGTAAATCCATATTCAACGAACAAAACAGGTGACTCGCCGGTATTATGCACCGGAAGCGGAGTGGAGATCGTGGACCTGGGTGACGCAGGGAGATCTTTTCCTGAGAGATGCGTATTTTGTTCCGTCGGGAGACCAGAATTGGCTTGATAAGCATGTGGAGGTGTCCGATCAGATACAGGCGGCGGCGGCTATGTATGTGCCGCTGATGACGAAATTCTCGGGGGCCATTTCGTGTAAGGTAGGGCGGCGATGTTAGACGACGCGTGTTGACCTGTGGAGTAATTAGTGGATGAGCTTGTTACCCACGCTGCGCTTGGTGGATCTGACGTGATTTTCAAACGGTCAACACAAAGTTTTCAAGAGTAAATTGTGCTCAACTCAACTCAGCACACTAATTCGGTGAAATAAATCACATAACTAATGCGCGCATGACGAAATAAAAAATAATAAACAAACTATGTTTTTTATAACTAAATACTAAACGAACCTGTCCAAAGAAACAATGGGCAGTGATCAGACTCGAGACCCCCACTGAACTCTGAAGTTTGGGAGGCCCGGACCCCCGGGTCCCAGGTCCAGACGGAAAATTATAGGCAAGACCCTGGATCGGCAGATTCAGCCTGGGGGTCACCAGATTAAAACAAAACAATAAATATAAATATATATTAAAAAAGGTTCGGGTCCGGGTCTGTTGGATCCGACCGCAAATCCAATGGAGCCAAGTATGGACACGAGACTAGACTTGGACTCGGCACCATCAGCTCTCTCTTAGGTGGGGAGGGGAGTTGTGTAATTTGTTAGTCAAAACTTCTCCACATTCTCCTTTTCGAATTTAGAGAACAGGAGTAGACTGTAATTACCCCAGCCCAGTCACCCTCAACACCAATAGCTCCTTCTATTTCCCATCTGTTGAACTAAGAAAGAATCTTTCTTCCATGTACAGAGGATACCAATTGTGCTCCTACTCATCCTTTATAAAACATTTCAAACTCATTGTGTCCCCCACAAACCTTCTATACATTATTGTTCTTCTCTGTATCTCCTCTTTCTTTGTTTCCTGAAAGCAGAGATTACCCAATTTGTTAGAACGAATCAGCTGTCTAATATCATGCATCGTATGCGGCGCTCCCATCCCTCCTATACATTATAGCATAAAACTTCCATTAATCAACTTGACTCTCTCCATATGGCTCAGCTTGTATTGCTTCATCTGAGCCTTGCATCACAGCATTATCCAAATGATTCTGATCAGCAGGTCTCATCTCTATTTTGCAAGTGCATGAACTACTTTAGCACTTAACTTCTAAAGTTCGACTCTCATTCACCAGCTAATAACTACATCAAGTTTCTCCAACTACCAGAATCAAAGTTTTTCACAGGTGGATGTGGATTTACAGTGTCAATTCAGAAAACAAGAGGTCAGAGCAGAGTGCCATATTGAACATAATAAAATTCGAGTGGGCCGTGGCAATTAGGCTATCAAAAGATCTGGCAATGTGGTATGGCCAATTAACATGTAAAAACTAAAGCAAGTTCCAACTGCCTAGAGAATTAGTGCTCTCAAGCATAACATTCACAAATCATCCACCAACTTGGTTAAACAATGCAGTAAAGGTGAAATCAAATCTTAAATAACATAACAACATACCCAATATATTCCCAAACTAAATTGGGAAAGTCAAATATTACATATAAGATGCAAATTTATATAGAACAAAAGAGTTTGATGTTAAATTTTCATGTTTTGCATGATTCCAATAGTATCGAAAACATTATTTTCAATGAAATTAGGCAGCAAATTTTGGCGCTTCCCTGTGCTTGAGGATTTTGTTCTCCAGTTCGTCTTTCCTTGCACCAACCACCCTCTCCACTTCCTTCCCCTGCTTTAACAAAACAAAAGTTGGCATGGCCTGCACTCCAAACTCCCGTGCAACATCCTACACATACACAAAAGAGATTTAACAAGTTAAATGTTAACTGACAAACATGCGTGGATACAGAAAGTTCAGAAATAAATAAAATATTCAGATCCTCATAATGGTATATATACCATCTGCGTGTGCTATACTTTTTCTGCTTTTGAAATCGTAGGTGAGCTCTTCTGGATTAAGATCGAAATAAATAATGGCTTACAGAGAGTTCATCGACATCAATTTTGACAAAGTCAACATCAGCATATCTCGCAGACATATCACTGAAGACAGGCTCCATGGCCTTACACGGTCCACACCACGTGGCCGAAAAATCCACCACCATCTAATCAAAAAATTGCGAAATTGAGACAAAGAACGATCACATCAGAAGGCCTTATACCATACCAGAGAGATCAGGAAATGAAAGTCCCAAAGGAGGAGAAAAATGATGAAACTCGATGAGTTACGCAAACACTAAATCTAAAAACAATCGATCGGAGTTTACACTATCGAACAATAGCTGGAAAAAACTTCGATCAAAATCAAATACAAAGAAGCAAATGAAGAAAATAAGGCAAGCAATACGTACCAGTTTATTCAATTGCTTTGCGGAATTGAAGTGTAGCAGCCAACGCTGAGAGGAATGGAAGGCGTTGACGCGCGATGGTCCAGAAGTTACAGTCTCTCCTTCGGCCGCGGTAGCTTCTCCTCGTCCGAGTACGCTTGATACGATAGAACCCATCGTCGGAATGTGGGGGTTACTTTTCTCACCCGAGTCAATTGGCTATTCGCTTCTGATGGGAGGTATTTTGCTCTCACATATATATAATATATATATGGAAGAATTATGATTGACACATTAATTTATATATATTTATTAAAAGTCTAGGATTCGGATTTAGATATTTAAATTGTTAGGTTATAGAGTATAAATTTTAGAATTTAGGGCTTATAATTTAGGGGTTTTAAGATTTGGGGATTTAAGATTTATAAATTTTAGAGTTTAGGGTTGTAAACTCAATCATAAATCATAAAAACTTAAATATCTAAACCCTACGGATCTTAAACTTAAATTTTTAAGGAATACATCTCAATTAATGTGTCAAATAATGAGTTCATGAATCCTATATATATATATAATGACTTTGACCCGTTGGATTCGTTTAAACAAATTAAAAAATAATTACTAAGCACATATCCGATAGCAGAATTTGGGGAGGGAGATGTTCAAACACATATATATATATATAATGAGTTTGACCAATTTGATACGTTTAAAAAATTAAAAAATAATTACTAACCCACTCAGGGTTACTTTTTAATTAGAAACTTTTAAATTTCATGTAACTTATTAATTATTTCAAAAAATTGTATTATAATTCTTATGATTAGGGATCAAATAAGTAGACCAGGCTGATTTAGTCCATTTTTCCTCTGAACCCAACCTAACTGTTTGTCGAAAACGTACCAGATCGAGTTGGTCCATTTATAAAATTAGTCAGATCGACATGCAAAAATCTTGAACCCGGATCTGTTCCTCATGGACCCGTACGTCCTAGACAGAATTTTTATATTTTAATTGTTATTTTTTTATTACTTAAAAATAATTAATAATTTAAAATATTAATTTTATAGCCAAAAAAGTTAAAATTGCATTTTCTTAACCTGTTGGCCCACAAATTGCGTTGTGAGAAAAAGGTTGACGGAGGAGGGTAGGGTTGTAGGGGTGTCCAACGATCTTAGCGATACAGGTAAACCCCTCACCACTCTCGCATTCGCTAAGTTAACGGATTTGAAAATTCCATCCGCTTCCGCTAACCGTTACTCCGCTTCCGCTACTTCTGCTAATATAGCGGTAGCGATATCGGAATCCGCTAATTCCGCTAATAAATAAATGCTTAGTAACCTATGGATGATTTTTTTTAACAGCTTATCAAATTCCCACAATCTTTTATAACATTTTTAGCAAATTAAACTCATACATCCAATGAATCAAAGATATAAATTTCGTGCTAAAACAAGTAGTAGAAACACGAGTTATAAAAAGAATTAAAGCAGTGGCTAATACATAAGAATATTAATAAGAGACTGCTGATAACATGTAGGAACTAAGAAAATAATATATTTCTTGAAACAGCCACCTATAACAGAGAACTAAAAATTAATCAACAGTTTTTAATAGTTCAATTGTTCATTTCACTTGTTGATACCAACACAAAACAATTAGAGTCCAACAACATAATTTTAGCAAGTTTCAACAACAAAAAAAACAAGCAATTCATTTTCCATTCCAGGTCCAGGATGAATATCAAATTGTAAGTCGTGACATGAGTTCCTGTGGAACCCGATTCAACTCTGCAAAGCCAAAGACACAAGTTGAAGTAAAGTTAAAAGTAAAACATATGAAGAATAAAATTAAAACTTTGGGCAAGGAAAGTAATCAACCTATATCGAGATCATAAGTATAAGTTTTTGTATCTTCTATGACATCCACACCCACAACATTTATCTCTTCTGAAGTTGTAGTTAACCAATTTTTTGCTTTAAAGTAAAATAATAACGGTACTAGCAAAATTAGCAGAACACCGCTATTTCTACCGCTATCGCTTCCGCTAATATAGCATAATACATTTTGTTCACCGCTTTCGCTATTCTGCCGGAAGCAGAATAGCGGAAGCGATAGAAGAAATAATAGCGGTTTTCCGCTAATTCCGCTTTCGATGGACACCCCTAAACACAGTCAAAGAAAGAAACTTTTCAACATTGAATTCAGAAACCCCCCATGCAGAATCTACCTGAGTTTCGCGTAGAGGGTGAGGCCGAAGTTCAAGACATGGATGACGTGTGGGGTTAATGGGTGACCTATTCGACAATAAATTCCGTCAATGGCTGCAGCGGTAAGTTCTGGCATTCATCACCCCCATCCACTCCACTCCACTCCCGACCCATTTATCCTCTGCAGTTGTAAATAATTCGCGTGGTGATCACTCACTGACCCAATCCCACCTCCACCTCCAGTCACCGTCGAATAGGGGTAGAACTCCTCGTCATCTGTAACAACTCTCCTCATGATATGGCATGGAAGAAGTGGCACGATTCACTTGTTAATTGTGTCGTTTTAGTTGAGTTAGTGCAGTTAGTCGTAGTGGGTTAGTGGTTAGATTAGTCGGTTAGAATAATTAGTATTTAAGTATGGTATTAGCATAAGTAACATATGTTGAAAGTGATATCTGAATATTTCTCTCCTTCGTGTGTCTGAAAAGTCTTCAATTTCTTTCACAAATCTCTTCTTATAATTTTTCCAATATTTATCTGCAGATCCTTCTGCCAAAGTTCTTTACGCTAACAACAAAAAATCCTTTCAGGTTGTTACAATTGGTATCAGAGCGATACGATCCCCACCCCCACGAAAAATTTGTACTATCCAATCATTCTTCTCCAATCACTCAAAGAAGATATGAAAGTGTTTTATGCTATACCATCAATGGAGATCCCAAATTTTTTTGAAGATTATCGCGCTCAAATCCAGAAAAATCAGATGATTCATCAATTGTCAGGTTTAGAGGTTCCGACAGAAGATATAGTGACACCATGGACTCCTTACGAGAAACTCACAGACCTTATTTTAGATCATATTGCAGAGCAATCTGTTCTTACACCGGTGGCAAGCGTAGATGCAGAAAACCATGGAGATTGCAACTTTCATGGTTACATGTATGATGATATTACAAGCAAGGTGGATTATTTTCTATATGCAACTTCACTATGGATTCTGAAATAGATGCAGATTTTGACTTCATACTTAAGAGTGAATTTAGCTACATGCACCGCGGAAACTCTACCAGAGCAAGATGATGTTGATGTGGTAATAGATGAGAAATACACTCAACTATCAGAGTCAGATTCCTTTCAGGTTCTTAAATCGTTTCTTACTACTGAGCTTGAAATCAATTATGCTATTGATTATTTGACGTTGATTGATAATGGATATGAGGCTATGATTTTTATTGGTGGAAAATTAATTGAAACCATGAAGGTGGAGGTAAAATGTTCAATGGTTCCACTTCTGAACTTGATTGTAAGGGTTAAAATTGAGGGATATGAAGAGTCCTTGCATGTGTTTGATCCGGGAGGTCATATAATAACTTATTCCAAGGCTATAACTGTAGTCCCATCAATTGAGGGATATTATAAACTTTTGTAAATCTTTTTGAGCATCATTATGCAAAATATGGGTTATCCTCATCCTGAGATAAAGCATCTGTTTAGTTCTTTTTCTGCAAGAGTTGCTATTCCTTGGTTATTCGAGAAGAGTGAGACACTAGATATGAATTCAGAACCTCTATTTCGTTCCCCGCAGAGGATGAACGATTCTAAGAATCTCAATTTATATTTTATCCTCAAACCAAATACTAAGAATGGATTCTTACATTGAGAAAATCTTTTACGATGGGAACTTGATGAGCCAACTGATATCCACCTGGATATTAATGATTGTAGATTATTCAGATTACAAGGTGGAGATAATTGATCAAGTCCAGCACACAATCGAACA
>JAOWBN010236569.1:0-12295 GCA_028565015.1 Pinguicula moranensis
GCCGAGATTTCAGGAAAAAAATTCTTTTGGGGAAGGTACACGACATTAAGCTAAGATTGATAGAAAAATCCAACCACTTTTCTACGGTTCAAGAGTACCCCCTCTAAGCCTAAACCAAGATTAGAACAAGTGATGGATAGGAAAAAGCAAAAGCAATACACACACAAAAAAAAAGAGATCCAACAAGAAAAAAAATGAATGCCAAAAAAAATTATATTTTGTATTTCAAAGGATAGCTAAGCAATTGATTTTGTGCACTCAACATAGAATTGGATATTCCAAAAAAAAATGAAAAGAGTAGCATTTGGATGTACATAGTACTCTCGTATTGTCAGTTATGTAAATACCCTTGTGTCTAACGTATGATGCTGATGGAAGAAATATGTATTGGCCTTAAAAATAATGTCTGTCCTAATCGCTGATTGTTTTGGCATGGCACCTCTATGTATGAAGTAACACGAAAGTTTGTAATGACTGTAAGCATAAGAAGCTGCATCACGCGGAGTTAGGTGTCCACTTTTTCACACACATTCCCATTGTGTATTTATGTTTCTTTTAGACACGTTTGCTTGAGGATAAACAATGATTCAGGTTTGGAGATATTAATGAGCTAACTTTATACCTAATAAATGCCGACGATTTGATCCTGATTTTGCTCAATAAGGATGATTTTACATGCCTTTTACACCTGTTTTCCTTCCTTATACGGAAATAGTTCATAAATTGCTCTTTGCGACAAAATGAAAAGAAACAACTCCAAAAATAGAGGTTTGCCTCAATTATCCAAGGCGTGACACCAGTTCTTGATCAAATTAACATGCAAGAGGATATATACATACATTTTTGCACGCAACATTTGGTAGGCAGACAAATGTACCCCCTGCATTGTACATGAAGCTTCCTCAAGAAGCTACCGAAGTAGTATTAAAGGAAGAAACCAACACAATGGACAGGGGGTGCAAGAGTGTTTAAGAAAAAAGGGTTTTGAATCACAATCCTGAAACTCTTGTTCAAAGAAAAACTGCTCTGATTCTCTTTTTACCTTGTGATGAACTCAATGTAACCCTTGAAGAATTCGGGGAGATTATTGAACGTTTACTAAGTTTAGTTGTGTTTATGGTGTTTGATCTTGTTGTTATTCATCTCATCTATTTAAGCCTGATCAACGTGAGTAGATGCATTAAGCGTAATCAAAGTACAAGAGACACAAGTTATATAGCATGATAATACTTATAGAATCGGTCCTTCCATGTGAGGATCACTTGAGAATATTGTCTCTGTTTTATTTGTATGTGACATCAAGAGATGCTCATCTACAAATCAGAGAAGCAGGCTTGCAACTCGAGAGCTATAAGAGTCTAGGATAGGTGAATCTGGTAGGCACAATATGATAACTAATCCAGGACTAATCAGATTATAATTATACTCGAGGGACTCAAGATGTGAATTTGCATTCCCCCTAGATATCTCAAACCTCTTTACTTGATTTATCTTCATTCCACAACATTTTAATTATCCTTGTTCATTGCCATATCTGCGAGTCAATAACTAGAGTAGTATCAATGTCAACTCATTTTTATTCGATTTGAATTGCATGAAACTAGTGAATATTAGTGATTGTTTATCTCAATCCATGTAGTTTGACATCCTTGTCATCACTTTATTACTTACGCAACATGTCACTTGCACATAAAACTGCAACAAGTCGTGCACTTCAACAAGCTTTTAGACCTTCAACCTCCTTTTCTTTTAGAGTCTTGGACTCCATTTAACATCCTTTGACCGTATGTGCATGTCATTGTAGAGACAAAGAATGTGACTTCTTATCAACTCATGCATGAGTTCATTTTATTCAATTTTGTGAACTAGGCCTCTTGTTTGAGTTGTATGGCCAAATGGTCCATGGCTTCATTGCATTTCTTCAGTGGATCATTAGTTGCCTCGATTTCTTGAGTAGAAATGGGATTGATCACATCAGGTTCATTTGAGGCAAAGGAGTTTGCATCAAGTATAGTCCTGTCATATAGCTTGGAAACATCGGTGATTTTAAAGCTTGTAGAAGAATTGCTTGAAGGCTTGAAGGATAACAAATCTCTTGTTTTGCTTGAGATTTATTTAGTCTATGCATATAGATCTCATGTATTATGTGGGAGTTGTTTTATTTAGATGTTTACAAGGCAAGCATTTTTTATTTAGCTTTAAAATTAATGCATGTAGCATCAAGATCCTTAATAGATTAGATCTATGGCATGTTTGGGCTTTTTCCGCACTTAGGATTAGATCCTTATGCCTAAATACATATTTAAATTTTAATGTTGTTATTACCCAATGTTACACAAAAATTAACACGGCCCACGGTTGTGCGTTGTGCAGTGGGCTAGTGTGCAACCCATTGTCGTGTACGCCTACGTACTTGTCCATGCATATGGCCTGTGTCACTTGCATGCGTCGTGCACCCACATGATGCAAACAATACCAAATATTTATGGTCGCAAATGCGTGATGTTGCACGTATGTCGTGTGCATCATGCACAACCCTTTGCCAATGTTTAGCCTGGCGCCCCTACGCGCTGCCTAGACGAGGCTTGAATGGCATGCATGATGCTTGTTGTTCCCATCAGCCTGCACTGTGTCCAAGTGTGTGACACCGCCTGCACAAACACATCTTGGACCAACACCAATGCTTGTTTTCCTTTTTCGTGGTTTCAAAAAATGGTCATCACTGTGTATCTAATTCTTTTGAGCAATTACAAACAAAGTATTGTATTCTTTTTGGGCTAACTCAGGAACGATGGGCCCATAGAGTGAGCTCCAAACAAATTAATCATCGTGCATAAAACTCTTTTGCCGAGTAACTAATTGTTTATATTCATGAACATATAACTATAGACACGAGGCTCAACTCTCATCTCTAATCACATTCAAGATTAATGCTTTGGCGTTTCAAGATTAGGGTTTATGCTTGCTCGAGTAGCCATCTCTATTTCTGTATTGTAGCATTGCTTTGAAGGGATTTCGAGCTCTTGATTTATGGATTCTTGAGCTGTCAAGAATCGACAATGGGTTTTCTACTGTAGATGGCGATTTCCTACTGTAGATCATCTTCCCCCATCGTTCTTTCAATCGGTGGTCACTCTGCCTGAGCCACCGCTACACAAACAACCCTCTCCCCGAGGGTGCCTCACGCACCAAGGGAGATACTAGCACTTTCAAACTCTCCCCGTTTTTTGCTTTTTCCAGCATTACAACCTCTGCTCGACGATGTCTTCTTGGTCCATTCCTCCTCACGCACCAAGGGTTTTCTACTCTAGGTTCGGCATTTTTCTCTGAAAACACTACAATATGAGTTAGAAATGGTGAGGGTATCCAATTCTTAACTGATAAATGGCACTCCAACACATATCTAGTGCATACTTGGATTTGATAGAAATGTCCACTGTCAGTGTACTCCTTGTTCTAGAAATGCACTACATTATCCACAAATTTATAGAAATGCACTGTCAGTGTACTTGGATTTGATAGTGCATACTTGGACATTTCTATAACTAAATTATCCACAAATTTATAGAAATGCACTACATAAAGAGGTGACTTTGGCAAACTCATGGATTTAAGAGGGAAGCGGCTGGATTTGGAAGTCGAGATGGGGAAGGAACATATGGGGTAATGAACCTTTAGAATTATGCAATCTAACTCAAATCTTGCAGGATATCTCCCCTGCAACATAGGAACAAGATAGGTACATGTTCTCTAGTAATAGTACTGGATCATATTCTATTTTTTTTATAACCCAAATTTCATTAACAAAAATAAGTACTTACAAAGAAGAGAAAAATGCAGAAACATACTGGAAGCCCAAGTACAGCTTCCAAGATCTATGATTCCTAGTAGCTATAGTAGCTAAGATCTTTGCAAGTAATTTGATTACCCTACATCCTCTTCATACTCCCTTCTGGTATAGTCGCGAGTGATCTGGTACATGGCTCACCTAGCGTCATAGTAGATCACAAAGTAACTCAACATTCAAACCATAGCCATCATCCGCTCTTAACCAAATCAGAATGCCCTTACTATCACATTGTCAATTCCCATTTTAGGGATCTTGGTACATAGCTCGAGACAGATTACTGGGTTATCCCTATAGTGAGAGAAGGTGTTGTATTCCGAGAAACATTGTAGTAGATCAAAGGCAAAGAAGATAGACTAGTATAGTTTACTAGCCAAATACAAATCTCATCTGGAACATGGATCTTTATCTTTTTCATGAAAAATGGATTCCTAATTTGTGATGTTGCTATAAGCAGTTTGTGATTCAAATGTTCTCAAAGTCTCATGTTAACAGCTCATTAGTATTCATCATGGATACACCTCTTGTATGGTATCTTCATTTCTCCCAGTGGCCAACTAACCTGTACCTCAAAGACATAGTAAAGGAGTGAACTTGCTTCAACATATGAAGAGTTATGGACTAGAAAACTTTCTTGAAAATCCATTGTTCGGCAACTGGTATGATACATTCCATTCCTATTGAGCAATCCTGCTTAACAATCAAGTATGATTGAAGGATATTAGTTCCATTCATAAAGGTTAGCAACAATTTTACTTCCTTGCATATTAGTTCCTGCAAAGTCATGGCAGTGTTAGACTAGGTTCCTTGTTGCCTATGTTTAAGTAGAAATAAGTTAGCAAAATCATTACCTCATCAGCCTGGATCATATTGTGTTAGTGAATCTTACTGATAGATCTGCTCCAGAACTCAACCACAATACACTGATGATGAAATACAATCAATGCAACTGGTAAGGAACAGGTTTGTCCCCAAAAAGATTAGTATACTTGCATAGAAACTAAGACAAAATGCTCTACCTTTAAAAACTAATCTACAGGTCAGGAAAATTATCCATGAAGAATAGGAAATTGGCTGCTATTTCTGTCAAACGGCTGATGAAACAACTGCTCACTTATTCCAGGCATGCACAACTACAATCAAAGTCTGGGAATCTATCCAGAATTGGTTGTCCATCAACAATGCTATAAATTTGGATATCGATCCTTATACCCCTTCTCAAGTAAACTTCATTGATCTAAAACCGACTTGCATAAACTAGGAGGCTTGGCAAGTTGTTTGGCTAGCAACAACATGGACACTGTGGAAGAGAAGAACCAAACTTCACTTCATATGAGAGAAACCAAACAAAACACAAATACTTCACACTATGGAGAGTGAAATCTGGCACTGGATAAAGGCAGCAAGGGATGCACAACTATTCCCTTACTCATTCTTGGGCTGAATGCTACAACCAATGGCTTGCAGGACCTTCACATGAGGAGCTCATCTCCACTTCTACAAGAATGTTTTCCAACTAAGTAGGTCACAACATAAGGGCTGACAGAAGAGCAACAGTATATCGAGAGGAATCCAAAGATTCTAGGAACTGGAGATAGAATACTCTAAGGATTATCTAATATGAAAATGGTATAGACTTACTACCAAGAAGGATTTTGTATCAATTTTATACTTAAACAGGCTCTCAGGTAAGCAGGTTGGGTTGTGAACCAATCCATTGATTGATATGATGATAGTAAAGACTCTTGTACGCTTCAGAATATTGTTCCCCTACAAGCTGATAAGTTGATGTTGCTGTCTAGTCGAGTTGTGTACCAGAGTTGGCTCTAATAAGTTGATAACCATGGCACTCGCTACGATATGTACCAGCAACACAACAACTAAATTAGCCTATTAAGCTACAAACTTTTAAGGCCAATAGTGCAATGGTCCTACTTTTAAAAAAATCAAAACTGTTCAAGATAGGCATCGAAGGACTTATAGATGGGATGTTCTTTTCTCTGGCTTGTATTTTATCTTCCTGGTTTTATTCTTATTTAATTTTGTACATACTCTTTTAATTCTTCATATTGAAATGTTGGCATATAAAAAAAATATTCTTGTGCTCTTTGAACTTTTCAAATACTTCAAACTTGTAATTCAATAAGTACATGATGGAGCATTTGTAAAGCATGCTAACAATGCATGAGTTGTTGCATTTCTTTATTCATTATGTAGTGTTTTAGACAGAATCATTGCAGCCTTGTATGGTCCAGAGAACTCAGCTAAAATGGATACATTACCCCCTATTCAAGGCTGCCACCATAAGATAACCAAAAGCTCCAAGAGGAAGATCAAATGCAACTAGAGAAGAAAAAAAAAAGAACATCAAATGCTCTTGTTTCCAAGTTCAAGAACTACCTTGTTCATGCTAATTTTATCATCAAAATACAAACTCAAGGCCGATATCATCCAAAGACTGATGATCTGAACCAAAGTGACCATGATTAGAAGTTGGAAACAAGAAAGTAGCATGGTCATCCTGCAGAAAAACAAGAAATAGAGTAGCAGAAATAGTTGATTGTGAAGCGTTTTCCATGAGCTATCAAAAGTGCATTAGAGTGATTCAGCATGATCAATCTAAAGTCGAATATTCACATGCAACTTAGGTACACACTTAAGCTCTTATGCATTGATTTCAGCACACCATAAGCTCAGGAAAAATTTTGGAAGTAGCGAATTCGATTAGCCTGCAGAGCAGAAATAAAAACTGTCTTGACAGTTTTTATTGTCTGATGAAGATCATGAATTTTCCTATCAGACTTCAGGTGTTTCCCTGCACGTGTTGCTATACATCTTTCCGATAGAGACATACATGCCACGTTCAAGGAAAATCTGAAGCAAGATTCAACTTAAAATCGATTGAAAACAACTCCCTCATCCATGGTCTAAACAATCCTTATTTTCAAGGAATCTGTTATCCTTTTATCTCATATGTTTTAAGTAGTTGTTGGTGTATAAAGGAGAGATATACAAAGGGTAGAAAGAGGTCGAGTAGAAGGGATAGAAAATTGCCATACTTTTCATTCAAAATTGCACAATAAACGTTTTTGTCAATCTGCAGCAAGGTTGAGCAGACAGTCTTCTTGCCATGATTGTTTCTGCGAAAACCTTGCAGATTTCCCCAAATATGCTAAGCTATATCCATCACACTTCTATTGATCTGCAAGTCCTGAGGCTGCCTGGAAGAATTGATGAGGTGCAGGTCCAAATACAAGATAATGGTATTGGTTTTATGTTTTTAGATACACATGTATGTTTCTTTTCTTATTGACTTGGATTGGCCATCTAAACAAATAAGAATTGAATCAATAGCTAGTAAGGATTTAGGGGTTTTGTTTGTTAACTAAAATCTTATATGATAGCAGCTTTAACAATCAAATAAGGTGGTTAGTTCATTTCTTAGTTAAAGTAACATAAAACTAAAGTGTAGAGGAAGGAGTGTTCGTTTAGATCTCTTAGATTCACACTCTTAAGGAGCTTTTATGATCTTAATGCAGCTCTGATAGTTGAGTTAAAATTCTGATAAACCAGTTAGGGAGTCACATTTACAGGTAGAAAAGCAATGGTTGGAGAACAACACATTAAGTACAATAAAACTGTATAAATGTGCACCTATGATCCTCTTGCTTCCAAGGCTAATTCTCATGGACTAAAGGTCAGCAAAAGCACGTTTCTTCTTTAACATTTCATCTATACTTCTTCTTAAATTCCTTGGTCATAGTTCCAGCATTTATTTGCAACAAACTTCCCCCATCTTTCTTAATTTTTTGCCGCAAAAGATCAGGAGAAAAGTAGTGAAGCATACACCTCCTTCGTATGTGGATTCAACCCTGTACTCTTCACTTGATACCCTTTAGCTTATGTATTGTGATTCAGGATAACCTTGAGCTAGTTTTCCATCTACGACACTGATGAAAACAAGCCATCAATACATGTAACCATATCTCGAATGATCCTTCGTGAATGTTATAAAATATGAGAACCACCTATAACACTTATTGACATTGGACCGCATACATCACTATGTATTATTCCAAGCAATTTCGTAGACCTTTCTTCTTCTTCTTCTTCTTTTATAAGCCAATTTCATTAATTAAAAAGCATAGTATGTACAAAGCAAAGTAAAAGAAATAGAAAATACAAAGAAATAAACATGAAACATCCACTATGATCTATATCTCTTAGTAGATATCTACTAGCTAGAATCTTTGAGAATGATCTCGTTACCCTGCCTTTCTTCTTTTCTTTGAAAAGGAGTCTTATCTTGCAAAAAGGACTCACACGTTTCAAATGATTCTAAATCAAACGAGCCCAGAAGACCACTTTGGCATATTTTTGATATGCGGTCTTTTCCTACATGACAAATTCTACAATGCTAGGTATGAATGACTTACGTCTTTCATATTGGTTTCTTTGGTATGTTCACTTTGTATTGGTTCATCTATGTTCAAAACATTGTTACCATTAATACTAGGAGCTACACAGTATCTAATACCATTTTTGGAAATAATACAACTATTATTCTGTTGCAAATTTGAATATCCTTCATCACCTAAACGATAAATAAATACAATGTTTTTCTTAAGTACTAGAACTTAATAACAATTATAAAGTTCTAGACCAGGCCCATTGAGCAATTTGAGATAATAGGACCTTCTTTGCTTCAGCACCTTAAAAGTATTACAAATGTGAATTGGGGCTCCGATATCTAATACCCATGTATTAGAAGAAAAAGTAGACAATATATCAATCATCTAGATACTTAACGAAGATGCTTCTTTAAACTTCTTCTTGGATTCAAGATAATCCTTGCAGTTGCTTCTCCAATGACCAGTATTACGGGTTTTGATTAAGTTAAATACCACTATTTAGAAAATTTATAACTTTCATGATAAGTAGCCACCTTGAGTTAGCTCAACAAATGAACTATAATCAAGAGAACCGTTTTACCATAATAATGGAATGCATCACCTTTTCAAACACATTTGATAATAGGTGACTTAATTATTGTTTGAAGGATTTGATATGTTTGGTCTTATAAATTTTAGTTTTGTAGCATGCAACCCTATCATTATCACATAATAATGAATACCTAAGCATGATAAATAAACACACACATATATATATATATATATATATATATATATATGAATGATCATGAACTACACTAATCCTGTGACCATTGAGGATGGGTTAATTCTACGGGTGGTCTTAAACTCTTTGAAACTTCATACAACTACTTTGCCTTACGAACACTTTGATGAGCAAACTCGGGGTCTTCTTGGCTCCCAAGGGTGCTCTTAAACTTGGGAATTTCTTGGCACCTCCTCCATTCTTGAGTTTACACAATTTCTAACCTAACTCTCACATTTTGCCTCCCGCTAAACTATTGTATATTACATTCTTTGATAAACCTAAAGTAACATTTTGGGGGAGTGAGATGAGAAAAGAATTACATCAAACATCAAAGAGAGGCATGGCATGCAGTTCATATTATGAATATGATTGCCATTACAAACACACTTCCAACAAATTTAAGTAACAACAATTATTACAAAACCATAATCCTATTGGACACTAGTCCATGATCAACCACCATACATTTAAATTACTTCATAATTTAATGAAAGCATGTAAAGTTAGTGTACTACAAAGAATCAACACATGCAACTCACTCTTGAAGATGTAGTAGTGTGCATGAGCAAAAATTTGCCCATGCTAGCCTCGGGATTGGACAAAGTTTCTCCAAACCATGCCACGGTTTTTAGAATCTTTTGCAAGGCTTAACCTTTAGTTGTTCTTAGCAATAACTTATGCTTCTACAACATCATTGGAGACCTAACACCGTGCACCCTTGACTATTACAAATTTCGATCTTAAAATCTACATACTTTGTTCAAAACAAAGTTAAGATTTTAAGAAGCAAAATTCAAGAAACGTGCATGCAACATGACCATGTTCATCATTCTTCGTCTTCTAACATAAAATCTATGTAACATATATTGTAAAAATTCAAGAATTAGCATGTTAGTCTTGGTACCACTTGTTGAAATTCTATGCTATAGTATGTGTCATGAAACATAATGGTGAGCAAAAGCAAAAATATAGTGTGTGTTGTGTGCATAAAGAAAAATTTTAAGAGTTTTGTGCCCATTATCCATGTTGATTTACATAACTTCAAACAAGAGTTAAGAGAAGTTATACCTCAATTTGAAGCTTTTACCAAACACTTGAAGATAGTCTCCTTTCTAGGTGTCCAACTATCCAGTCTCTATGGTAGTCCACACCACCACAACTCTTGGTAGATTATACATCTTGTTGTATAACAATATATATGTATTTGGAATGCCAGTTCATCACTTGTGGTCTAAGAAGTTAAGGAAAAAATTGCAAAAATTTTCAACTCTTGCACTAGTAACTCTCCGGTAGAAAGAGAACTTCCCATTTTCTTCAATCAAGATCCACAAATGCATCAGCTCTCACACATGTGAATGTAAGAAGTTAATTATAGAGTTTCTCATGGGTTTGATATGAAAACACATGTCCAAGTTAGTAGATCAACATTTGATCCTAGCCATACATGTGTGAAGGTTTCAAAATACCCATGTTTATGCTGCATGGTTTTGTAGAACCATTCCACTAAACGTTATATAGAAATATTTGTTTATTAAAACCTCATTGCATGTAAATTTAAATGGATATGCATCCTAACCATGTAATCTAGTTGGAGGAAAATATATCAATATTTCATATATCTCATATATATGAATTGTAGTAATTTTCCATTAACTTATATATAAGTCAACTCTTCCAAATAATTATGGAGTTTCGATGTATCATATATATACATCCAATAATCTTTTGATTATTGCATTTATGACCCCATAATTATAAACAAGTCGTCGAAGTTTCATAAACTTTATTTGGCCCCTATACTTCACGTTACTTACAAATTGTCCCCACAAGAATTTGATGTTAATGTTTGTGACCCTATAGGTTCTCAATAGCTTGGCAATGGACCATGAATTAACATAATCTTACTATAGTTAATGAATTAAACACTTTTAATTCATTAATCCCTAATTCATGTTCATAGACCATGAGTGACATCTAGCAATATATCATGGTCATCCAAGTATTGAGAATAGTCATGTAAGAGACTATCCCTTTCAAGAACATGATCTCGTGCAAATAATATCCTTTCACTTTGTTCATATCCCAAATCATACATAGCGAGGTTGTTTGTCATCTTCGTTTGATATATGCAAAAGATTTCATTGATCGAAGATCATGGTCTTCGAGTATTGGTTAGAAACTCTTATTTAATCATACTCGTACTTCTATTAAAGGTTCCTTCATGATTTCTTATAAGTGGCCATAGGGATATCGTTTTCTCACTACTTAGGAGTGGTGAATCATTTATCGATCACTCACAATCCTTCCGTACTTTATGTGACTCCCAAAACTAACCATCGTTACCCATTTACGGTGGAACTCTAAATAGAATCAAATAGTGATGTTCATACTGAAGTTTATATAGTAATCTCAAGTCAAAGGATCACTTACACCTACTATTTTGTACAGTATAAACCATTAACAAAATGGTGAACTCTTGTTGGTCATTCTCTTTTTTTTTTTTTAGTTAAGCCAAATTTCATTCAACGAAAATATTTACAGAAAAGTTCCAAACAAATAGCACAGACCGCTCTTGTGAGTACAGCCAACCTAAGCCTACTGGCCACACATGAATAAAAGAAAATACATCAGTGATCTCTAAATCCCTCTGCTAAGAAGGTCGCCAATACCTATTATTTTATTGCTTGGCAAGGATCGTCGCTGTCAACATATCACCCTATGGATGGTACACAACTCACCTTTGACTTTTAGAATTGGCAAGGGTCGTAGCTGTCAACTTATCATCCAGTGGATGGTACACAACTCACCTATGGCCTTTAGAATGCGACTGTGAATTGGTACACAACTCTGTCTACATGCCTGAAAGCTTCCAGAGAGTGAGAGTGATGCAGTCTTTAAGAAAACTCGTGAGCTAGTGGATAAATGCAAATATCGCTCTGTCATTTGTGTGAACAAGGGCTTCTCATTCGTGGAGTGTAAATAATAATTGATTTATGTTCCTCCATTTGTACCTAAAATACCTGTACCGCACAGAAGCTGAAAAACATACAATCTGAGATCTAAAAAATTGAGAGTTGATGGCATATATGATCATTTGCACAGCTTCTCATAGTCTTCCACCCACGATGAGCACTGGAAATACCTGGATTTCTTTGGCTAAATGACCTCAAGTCTCCCGATTACCTGACATCCTAGCTTCATGAATTTTTCTGCCCAAAACTTACTCGACGCTAGGGGTTTTTTTTTGGTTTTTTTTTTGGTTTTTTTTTT
>JAOWBN010236580.1:0-24141 GCA_028565015.1 Pinguicula moranensis
GAGGGAGTCAGGGCAATTGAGTCCACGGACACTCTGAAGCTGAAAATCAATCGCCTCCTCAATGGATCGGGTCACGCCGGAAGGAAGATAGGTAATCGATGCGGCGTCATTGGGCTGATGTACGCGGGACTCGAGAGTGGTATGGTGGCTATCAGGGATACGGATGACGTCATCAACAGCTTGGTGGCGGGTTTGGGTACCGGAGCTCTTTATAAGGCGGCGTCTGGTCCGAGATCCGCTGCTGTAGCTGGGGCGATCGGCGGGGTGCTCGTGGGACTCTCTGAAGGTGGAAGGCATGTTTTGAAGCGATATGTGCCTATCTGAGTAAATTTTTTGTTAGATATTAGTTTTTGCTTGTTGGTGGTCGTTTGGTGATCTGATCAAATCAGTCTATGAATTGACAATATTGTGGTCACTGGAGGTGCAGTTTTGATCCATCTTTGGCTGCTGTGGCACTTCTATTTGAGTTTGTAGTATGTAGGCATGAAAGGGTCATGCTTTTGCTCTTTGTTAGCATACAATACTGATTAATCCAGTCCAACATGGTTTACCTGGTCGATTGATTGTGTCTTCGTGAATAAATTCATTGAAAACTTTGATGGCAGCATGAACCTTTCATTGTTTTTCTTCTGTTACTTCTTATCCATTGTTTTTTTGCACTGTAAGTTGGTTTTGTTACAGTTTTCCTCTTCTTCATGGCATAATGAATTGCTAATGTTCTGCTAGTTCAATATTATAAACTCATCTTCTTTGGTTTGCAAAGACTAATTAATGATAGTTTGGTTATCATCAAATCCCATAACCCAGCATCAAGCTTTATCACTTTTCTGTCATCTCATGTTCATCCTTTGATTTTCAACCGTCTGTTCTCTGTGCACTGAGGCCCCGTTTACTTTGATTGAAAAGAATTTCAATCTTGTACTTGGTCATTGGTTTTATGGATCAATTTGAGACAGGGGTAAAAATGACACTTCTCCTATTTTTTAAAAACTGGACAGTATAATTCTCATTCTCGATTTGTTTAGTAAACGTGTCATTGCTTTTTTTGGGTCAATTCCACCTCCAGCCCAATTCCACCATTAGGTGTTTAATTCCAGTATCAATTCCAGTATCAATTCCAAGTTAATTCCCAACATGGGATTGTTAGTAAACGGCCCCTAAACGAATGACATAATGTGTTTATCATAGAGAATGATAAACCTACAATGACGAAGTCTTGTCTAGTATAGAAAAAGACAAATGGCTAAAAACCATAAACTTTGAAATAAAACCATGTATAAAACAAGGTAGTGACATTATTTGACCAACCCAAAAGGATTGTCCCAATAGGGTGCAAATGGCTTTTCGAGAAGAAAATCAACATGGATGACAATGAGATTACCTATAAGGTCAGATTGATATCAAAAAGAATTTTGCATCCAAAAAATCAATAGTGTGCAAGATTTTGAGATCTATTTATGGACCCGAGTGAACAACTCAAAGTTTAAACATCTGGTTTGATGAATTCAAAAGTGTTTGTTTTCATCAGAAGTTATAATGAACCTTGTGTATATAAGAAGTATGATGGGAGTGCAAAGCTTTTCCTAGTGTTATATGTGTATTACATATCACTAATAAGAAATGATATACCAATGCTTCAGTTAGTAAAGCTTTAGTTATCCAAGAAATTTATCATAAAATACTTAGGAGAGACAACAAATATTCTATAAATAAGGATAAATAGAGATAGATCAGATGGTTGCTAGGTTTGTCACATTCAAACGTACATAGATAAGTTGCTAAAATTGTTTAACATGAAACAGTCGAATAAAATAGTTTCTTACCATGGGGCATGGTATACATTTTTTAGATAAGATTGAGCTTAATACTGATAAGGATGAGATCCACATAAAAGAGATACCATATGATTTGGGTATTGGATCTATAATGTATGTAATGCTATGTACGAAACCCGATGTCTTCTACACTATAAGTGTTACGATCAAGTATCAATCTAATGAGATTGGATTGATGTTTAAGAATATTTTTAAAGTACCTTACTAGTTCCAAACATGTTCTACAACAAATAAAAGAACCAAGGTCTCCTATGCTATTGTAGTGTTAGAAGCTGCAATAGAAGTCATTTGGATCAAGAAGTTCATTCATGAACTTGATGCGGTTATGTTTATTGCCAGTCTCATAACTATGTGATAGTTTTGGAGCAATAGAACAAGTAAAAGAAACAATGTCTCATTAACAATCCAAAATGTATTGAAAAGTTCAATTTGATCTGAGAGATCATTGAGATCAACGATAGATAATATCCCATTGGACAGAGATTCGTCGACTAAATCCCTATTACATATAACAAATTATAGTCATGTACACTCAAATTAAGGAGCATGAGTGTTTGGCCTTAGTGCAAGTAGGGATTCGTTAGTGTTGCTCCTTAAGGTCAACTACCTAGGGCCATTGTATAAACACTTTTATGTAATGCATATTGATTTGAAGTAACTTTCATTATTTGTTCTATTTATTCCATATCAAATAATGAAACCCAAATATTGATAACTTAGAGTGGATCACAAAGAGTTGTGATTGTGAGACTACTCTAATAAAGCTGTCAATATTAAACATCCATAATCATAGTATTAGTGAGACAGAGCCTCACTAATACGGATTAGTTAGCATGTTCTAAGCCACTACCTTATGAAAAGAGCAGTTGATCTCATCGACTATGGTGTAGAGACATCTAAGCTAGAATATGGATGTTTATAGTTGACAAGTACATTAGATTGACCCGATTAGAGATTCTCATATTGTCAATGGTGAATTCTATAAAGGATTAGTATGTGTAAGTAATCCTTAGACTTGAGATCACAATGGAATCTTGATTATGGAGTGTCACTATTGGATTCTATTCGGAGTTATACCGTAAATGGTTAACAATGGGTAGTTTTGGAAGTGATATGAAGTATGGAAGGATTGTGAGTGATCAATAAAGGAATCACCACTCCTAAATAGTTAGTAAAGATATCCCCATGACCATTTGTAAGAAATCATTACTAAATTCTTGCACAAGGTACACGATTTTCATTTTGGATACAAGGAATCTATATCATATGTTAAAAGTGGATGACCAATAACGTCTATATGCAAAAGGCGATATGTGTTGAAGAAAGGATAATAATTATACGGGAACTAGATTTTGAAAGGTATAGTCTCCTAACATGACAATTCTCAATAGTTGGGTGGCCATGAAATATTGTTAAATGTTACTCATGGTCTATGAACATTAATTATTTATTAACAAATTAAAAGAAATAATTCATTAAACATAATGTGATTACGTTAATTCTTGGTTCATTACCAAGCTAATGAGAACCTACAAGTTCACACGCATTAACATTAAACTCTTGAGGGGGCTAATGGCATCAAGGTAAGAGTTAGGGGGCGATTTGAAGTATTTGATCATTTTTGAATGATTTCAAACCATACATGTAGTTGGATCTTTGTTGGAATACACTAACTCATGAAGATGAGTTAGTAGAATGTTACTACACTTACATATATGAAATATGTGAAGTTTGTGGCCAATTTCTTCCAATGAAAATGCATGCAAGGACTACATATACAATGATAATATATGCATTGAGGTGTTCATATGCAAAGAGTTATTTATGTGGTGACTTAGTTGAAGTCATCTACAAAACCATGGGTTAAAACCATGTCACACATGTATGGCTATGATCAAATGTTGATTCACTAACACGTACATGTGTTTGAATCTGAAAACCTAAACTAAATCTATAAATACCCTATGATGCATACGATATTTAAATTTGATGCCTTTTTTATGTCTTGAATCCTAGAGAAGATAGAAAGAGAAGTTTTCTCTCTCTACGCCAGGAGAATGGAGAAATGGGGTGAAGGATTTGATACTTATTCTCACCTTATAGAAAAGGCTTGACTACAAATAGGAGCTAGCACTTCAAGAACACACATAGCTGTACAAAGAGTTGTATAAGTCCTTCAAAAGCTTAGTGGTGTGTACTTCCTTTGAGCGCTGTCACTTGAACACCTTGAAGAATAGAAGACTACCTTGAAGATTAAAAGTGTTGGAAGCTTCAGAAAGGTATACCTCTTCTTATTACTCTTATTAAAAGTATGTAACCAACGAGGATCCTTGGTTAAGGGGCCCAAACCTTTTCTTTTTAATTATGATTTGCGCTTTCGCATGCAAATCTGATTTTCTAAACTCCAAAGGTTCCTAGCAGGGTTGTTGTATGCGAAAGGTGGATGACTTTATGTGTCTGGTTTGACATTGAGATGTGCACTACTGAGTGAAACTCATTACCGTCAGTGGGCTTATCATCCTAGAGTGGCGCAGATTACTACTTTATTGGCTCGATGTTGTTACTGGACAAAGATGGAACACGATATTGAAGCTTATGTAATAACTTATCTTGTTTGTCAATTTCACAAAAATGAAAGAAATAAAAAAAAATCTATTGCAACCCCTGCGTATTTTGGAAAAACCCTGGCTGTATATATCTATAGACCATATCTCTAGTTTCCTAAGGTCAATGGAATGGCTTCTATTCTTCTTATTGTTGGCAAGATGTCAAAGTATGTTTTCTTTGTTGCTAATCCTGAAAAGTGTTATACTGATTTTCATGTTGAACTTATATTAAATAATGTGATTAAGTACTTTGGGATCCTTGAATATATTGTGATTGATATGCCTACTTTATGGGAAAATTATGGATTTTTGTCTTCAACATGTTGGGCACTGAGTTGATGTTCTTTATTGCTAACCATCCTCAAACTGATGGTCAGGCAAAGAGAATGAATGCTTAGATGGAAAAATACTTGAGGCACTATGATTTTACTAGCAAGAAAGAATGGACAAACTTGTTAGATTTGGCTCAATTCTCTTAAAATATACATAAGTCTTCCGCTACGAATATGAGTCTATTCGAGTTGGTGTATGGAAAACAACACTTGACACCCCATGAGATAGTAGTGCAACGGACGGGAGGCAAGTATCCAGTAGCTTTTTGTTTTGTTCACGAGAAGCAGATGATGCTAGATGAGGCCAAGAATAGTTTTTGCAATGCCCAACGAAGAAAGAAAAAAACGATAAAATGAGTTTTAGGTTGGGAATTAAGTGATCTTGAAATTGCCTCCCCAAATTTGGAAGAAAATCAGTGTGAAGAACACTCAAAAAGGACTTATTCCCAAGTATTATGATCCTTTGAAGTTTTGAGCGGGATCGACATTGTTGCTCACCGTTTGAAGTTGCGTTATTGGTTGAAACTCTACCCAACGTTTCATTTGAGTTTCTTGAAGAAATTCAATGTTGATGCAAATAGATGCCAGGTGAAGCGTGCACCTCCCATTGTGTTTGGCAACAATTTGAGGTGAAAATTCACAAAGTTCTTGATAATTTGACCCAAGGATGCATTAAAAAGAATCGAAGAACCTTTTACTTGATTTAGTGGAATAGTGAGTCAAAAGCTTATGAGACTTGAGAGAAAGGTGTGGGATTGTGGCAATTTTAGAATGAGCTCGAGAGCTATTGGGCAAAAATAGGAAGCCCATCGAAGAGGGCGTCGGCTTCATCTAGTGAGGGTGGTATGCTACACACTTGGTTTGGCCGATGGAATTGGTATGGCAGTCTTAGCTTTCCAAGGGCCTTATTATTACTGCCTAATGTAGCACTTGAATGAGGACATATGATTTTGCGAGGGAAGTTTGTTAAGGGATGGAGGACGTTGCTGGATGAACACACAAGCATGATGTCGCAAGCCTTACACAGGCCGAGCGTACATTGCACGCCAACCTGACACTGTTTAAGGGTAATTGAATCCTCTCTCAGTAAATTATATTGTTTTGGAGTTTTGACGACAAATTTAAGTTATTTTGGAGTTTTGATGACACATGCTCCATAAAAGTGTGTTACCTTAGGAGTTTGTCTAGCTTGGATAAGCCTCTCAGCCAATTTGGCCGAGGAGTGGTCGAAGGACATAGGCAGGTGCCGTACAGGCATCGACCCTGGCACGACTGGTGCCTTGTGGCTGAAAGGGTTGTATGTAGGCATGCGGTCCAAGAGGGCCCATTGCCCTTTTGGAAAGTTGAGGTGCCATGCAAGAGTTGGCGAGGTACATCAATGGGCGAGCGTGACTGCCCAAGGCATGAGTGAAGAGCGTTGCGCATCGCCTATCGTCCATGCACTCAGGCAAGAAGGCATGTGCAAGGCATGAGTGTCAAGCATAAACCATCACTATTGCCTGTTGATCATACGAGGCATTGCCTGAGCACACACATTCTCAACAGCGTGCATGCACAATCCTGTTCTGAGTCGCACACACACGAAGTTGCCCATTTCCCCATGTTCCATAATGTGGATGAAAGAAATAATTGGCTTGAGGGCTTCGACTACGCCACCTGTCACATGTCCCTGATTGTACCCTAGAACATGAGTTGGCTCTTTTGCGTTGCTTGAGCATTGTTTAATTCTTTAATCTTTTATTGAGTGGAAAGATTAAGGTTGGCTAAATCACCAGTAAATTATTGTGCACATTGTTCTCTAGAATGGTTGAGAAGGCTAACTGGCTTGAGAGAAATCAGGCCATACTTCGCTGAAACATATAAGCAGATTTTAACCCTGTGGAGTTCCTATTCCTCCCAAGTAATGGAAGTATTGGAGCAAAGAAACTGGAAGGGATAAATAGGAACCCCTCTGACGTAGATGCGTACTTAAAGAATACAAATGGTGGAGCTAGTCGGAAGAGGAAAGAGAGAGAAGAAGTTTGAGGAGAATCGTCACAATAAACTAAAAGGTCACACAAAGTCAAAACAAAAGCGGGAAAAATCAAGAAAGTTTAAATAACTATATATATACCTCAAACTTGAAGGATTCATGATGTATGTATGCTGATAAAAACCATTGTAACATAGGACCATTTGCGGAGAAAATGTGTTGCCAAAGAGACTACGAAAAATCGACCAAAGCCACTTTGAAAGAAGAATCATATGTATGACAAGAAGTTCAGAACATGCATCCCCCTGACCAAAAGCTAGCTAGCGCTACCTGACAATGTTATTTACCTCGAGCCGCCGACAGAGCAGATAAATGCCCTAAAAAGCGTTCAAGTAAGCTTCAAGCATCTGATGGTGGAGGTGGATGGAAATGGCTTCATCGATCAAAATGGCCCTGAATGTCATGGATGCTGCCTTACGTGGTCTATTGTGCCTCAAGGATCGCTTGCACATCTCCTTGGAATAGGATTCTCACCATCAGCGTGGTCTCCCACATGTCCATTCCGATACCCTTGCACCGTCTTCAGGTGAGGCGATTTCCATATCCTGCACGGGACGACTAGGTCGAGAGGATCAGGAACGCCTTCTTGAATAAATACGGTATTGATCATGCTTGGGAATATAATCTGAATGAGTTCACGCCCAATGGTAAAAGATAGCTCGTTGTGAATGATGGCAACAAAGTTCAAGGGCATGTTCTTCATTAGAGTGTAAATAAGATGCAACCGTGGCATATATCAAATGCTGCATTTCTTGGTCGGCATAAACCCAAATGTAATGAAATGATGAACCAAATGGGCGACAATGCTGATGTATTTGGCATTAATGCTTGTTACATGAATCTCCATGTGGCATCGAGCAAAAGGGGTAGTCACAAGCTAATGGCAACACGGGTTGTTCAAAAGCTTGTATACCCATTATGAGAACCACTAGGGTTATCATGGAAGTGAAGCTTGTAGATGCGGTTGATGGAAGATGATGTGAATGTAACCATCTTCATGTAGACCTGATCCACAAGTTGCCATCTTCATGTAGACCCGATCCACAAAATGCCATCTTCATGTAGACTCGATCCGCAAGCTGACCATAGGCATCCTCATGTATAGCAGCAAGAAACTTTCTAACCATGAGAGGATGCACTTGTCCCAGGCCAAAGAAAAACATGTAAAGGGAGTAGGACTCTTGGAGCTTCGCATAAATATGGTAGTATCGCAAGACTTGTGGCATGAAGGCATTCTTTGGGATGGACTCAAGGCGGAGAATCTTCGTATGTCTACTCCATTCATCCTATGTTAGGCATTCGATTATGGTATCATGTGTGGATGGTGGAAAATGGGCAAATGAAGTACCGGCTCCAGGAACTACTCGAGGCCTTTTGGGAGATTTAGAGAATTGCTTTGACTTAACCATGGTACCTACTAAACGGGTGATGTGAAACTAAAGGAAATAACATGAAAAATAAATCCCAACTCTCCCACACCTATGCATCACATAATCGATACACAAAGAGAAGATAAGAAAATTAACTGAAAAGATGCATACGTGCTGAAAATAGTACATAAGGATACCTCACAAAGAACACAGAAGAATAGAGCATGAAGAGTCTAAAGAACGCATGCTCTCAAATATAAACTCATGCAAGTTCCTACCCCATAACTAAATTTCAACCTAAACCAAGCATATAAACCTCTCCTAAAGATCCTAGGTTGAAATTTAGAACATAAAGATCGCAGCCCCTCTAACACCTCTCTACAGAGCAAATAAATCAGGCATATGGCAACATTCAAGTAAGCAAGGTGCCGCAATACCAATGAAACTCGAACCAAGTATTGCGAACAAGTACAAGGGCAAATATCGCATAAAAATCATCAAACCCCTTGAATATTCCAATAAGGCTAGGATTTTAAACATGTATAGCGATCAAACATTCCATAAACTTGCTCAATTATGGATAGGTAGCTCCAAACTCAAGTCACCACAAGCATAAATTTGAAATTTACATGAGAGGTAATCTCCAAGGCACAGCATTCAAATTTAAAGGGAAAATCGAAGAATCAAGCATAACCATTCTAAATTAAAACTCAATAACCTTCCATAAGACAAAAAGGAACATAATATAAGCATAATATAACAAACAAAAACAAGTTAATATCGAGATTGAATTTTTGCCCAAATTCTAGGTTACGAATCTTACCTCTTTTGCACCTTGAATTCGAATTCAAATGCAAGAGAAACATGTTACCATGCCTATAGAGTGGTAGGTGATGCGGATTCCGGCGAGATGGTGGTCGCTCTATAGAGAATCAGGGAGGAAGAGATAGGGATGAAGAAATAGAAAGGTAAGAAAGTGTGGGTTGTAAAAAAAAAAAAAAAATTCAACTTTTTGTTCTCAAAAATCTGACTTTAGGAAGTTAGAGTTAGGGCCTATTTATTGTATAAATTGATTGCATTTTGTTAACCTACAATATACTGATCAACTCGATAGGAGAAATTAGAAAATTCAGGAAACTTGGAGGATCAATCGACCAAAAGTTTACTCCAAGTATACCAACGTAACTAGGTACCTAAGTGTATAACGTAAATGTAGGTTTTAAGTTTCGGATATAATCCCCATGATCAGTAATTGAAGGATTCTTGTGCACTAAATGGACCCCTAATCGGAGTGATTGTGGGAAATTTGGAGACTCGCATTCACTAAACGAATCCCTATAGCCAATTATAGGATGGACCACTAATCACTAACCCAACATTCCCGTGCAGTACACGAATCCCACTAGGTCTGCATGTTGGAACATTAATCCGAGATATAACAAAGGCGAACGAAGTAAGGCACCCATACATCCTTCTTACTTGAGTTTACCAAAAGTGATCTATTGCGTTGTTTCTTTATTGGCTTATTAGTTAATCGATAATTAGAATATGATCCCCAAAAACACACACATTTACTTGCTTTCATTTTACACTTCCCTTCAAATAGGCAATATGTTTTAGATAACTAAGTGAAGTCACCTCGAGTCAATGACAGATTAAACACCGTGGTGAACTCACAGGTTTTACAATATTCCGTACACTTGCGGGTATTACTACGATAATCTTAGAGATACCCTCACTTGAGCCTTGCCAAGTCCTGTAGAGTGTGGGGATTGTGCGCCAACCAAATATCCGAGTCTTGCACGATGAGCATTGTTCGGGTCATGCGCTGCACGCTGTCGAGGTTTGTGCAATGGTCATTATCCAAGTCATGTGCATGGACGAGCCCTAACACTATGCATTGCCATGGCCTTGCGTTGTGTGCGGTTGTGCCATGGCACTACACATCACTAGGGCTTTGCATTGCAGAGCGCTTGTGCGGCACGTGCTAATAGAATGTACGCGCACTGCCCGCCAATGTCAGCCGATAACTTAAGTGCTTTGGGCGCTGCTCTAGACCAACACGCTGCATTCCAAATTTTGTTGGCCATCCCCCAGTGCCCATTTTGGCCGCACGACATGCCATTTGTTTGCCTAATCTTCAACATCTTTCGCCCAACATTGAGAATACTCATATTCTCATTTGATCTTCTGCTTTATCGTCCTTAGTGGTGACCCTGGATGAGCAAACACATTTTAGAGCTTAGACTTATTTGGTATTTACACAAACTAAATGCACCACTATCATCAGCACCACACCTTGTGCAAAACCAAAACAAGAGAATGTTCACTTTTGGCCAACTCTTCCAAGAAATATACGAGTCCTGCCAATCTAGTGTTAGTAGACACCAGGACCGCGTTGTCTGCATGGGGTACAATAATATGCCAGTGCACCCCATCCATCATTTCATACTTTTTCCCCCTCGCAATTTAGACTTTGTTCTAATGTCGCATTAAGAATGCCCATCCAGGACCCATATCACGTTAGGATCAGTATGACCAAGCCTTGGCTCAATTAATTGGTGTAATTGTGGACAAGAACTCTCGAGACACCTCTTGAAAATATGCCTCGGGGTATAAAATTTGTCAAAGTTGTAATACTCTCTATTGGCCTCATAGATTGTGCAATCCTCCAAGACCGTTCTAGTGATCATGAAGTCATAATGAGTCTTGACACTTTGGAGTATTAATTTTTACGATACATGTCTAAGAGGCGGTCTTGAACCCTTTGTCAACGGGAATAACAGGAAGAATTTGGTGCCTGAAAAGAGCGAGCTTCATTGGAGCTAGTGTGGTGCCTCTTCACAAGTTGCTTGATCTATGGTGTCAGTAGCCCTACAAAAAGAGAAATGCGAGATAAGTGAAATAACAGGAGAGACAAAGAATTGGATAAACTCAAAGAGCGCCCCCAACAACTAAAAGAACATTCTTCTAAAACCTAAATTTCAATGTAAAGATAAATAACCTTACACCAGCATTTAAATCTAGGGCCAATAAAGAAACATTATAAACATGAAACTCTTAGCAAAGCTAGTCAAGATGCTTTCATAAATAGAGAGTTACCCAAACCTCAGTTTCAAACTCAACGCGCGCTCGAGTCACCATACCCCACCAGAACCACCGTCTAGCAACCATCCTTACCCCCACCCCCACCTCCAAACTAACTCCCCCATCAATCAGAGATGACTCCCCTATGGACCATACCTTCTCAACAGGTAAAGCATATGTTGCGAGCAATCATAAAGGCTTGAAAGGCTTTGTCGCACCCCACCTTCACATAGAATCCCAAACCAGTAGATGAGAGACTTGGACCTATGTGACATCGGAGACCACCACAATGAGCGAGATCCCAAAAGTCATCAGCTTCTTCAACACCAACTTCCCTAGCGACTGCGACAAAGACAGGGTGCACAATGCGACAGGGAAATATACACGAGCTCAAAGTCGCCAGTAAGTTGAGTAACACCGGTCACTTTGGCTTTGTGGAGTTCAAGGATGTTGAACTGATGTTATTTAAGCTTAATAACACATGGATCGGGTTTTACTGCATTAAGGCTAACTGTACAAGGTACCCCAAATCCACGATGGCCGAGGGGAAAGCTAGATATTCAGGACCTAGTAAGATGTACCTGGTTATGCAACCTATAGTGACATTAGACAATAGGGTTGTGCTGACGAAGCTCCTGCCAGGGATAATGGTTAAGAATCTAGCCAAAGGCGCCTCTACTAGCACTAGACCAACGGAATTAACAGAGGGCTTGGCTTATGTTGTGTTGTCTTTCCAAACCTCAAGTGAGGATAACACATGACTCAACTCGAGCTACATTGGCCACCCTAAAAAATAAGGATCGCTGGCGCGACTTGCAGATTGCATTGAAATTTGCAAGTCATCTCAATATTGTGATTTGTCCGATGATGTTGGTATGGTCTTCATATGGGAGGAAGAGGCACTTGATCTGAGTAGTTTGATGTGCAATGACCGTGTTTGGTTAGCTAACTAGTTACTGGATGTTCCAAATGGACTGTGACCAAACCTGTCACCACACGATACTGCAGGATCAAGCTGTTTGGGCTGCCTATCCAATCCTAGACATCTTCATTTCTGGAGGCCATTGGCCGCCACATTGGGACTTTCATCCAGATTGATGAAACCACCACCTATAAATGGTACCTGGAGGTTGCACAACTACTAGTACAGGTTAATTTTGGAGCTAAGGTTGCACAAAGTTTAACTGTTGAGATAGACAGGATTAACTACCTATTGCACGTTGTGTAAGCTGATGGGGGGAGATTCACTACTAATATCTGGCAGGATGATGCTATGACTACTTCGGATTCTAAGTGTTGATTCTCTGGGTCATAGTTGGGGAAATTCTGACCAGCATTCAGAATATAAAGGACCTCGAAATAGGCCTACACCCCCACACCCAACAGCCAATAAGGCCGACCCTAGTCTGGGGGAGGTTGCATGGTCCAATATGCCTCATTCCATGGACCCTAGGAACTTAGAGCTAACTAACGTAGTGAATATCACACCTGCTCCATGCCTTGGACTGGTAGTGTCATGAGAGATTGGATTCTTGACAAACTTGATTGGTGGCAACCTCACTCTCGGCCAAACCTCGAGATACAGCCAGTTATGATGCACTAGTATTAGGAAGTCATGACTGGCTGTATCTCTGGCAGATGGAATGAAGAAGCCACGACCTCTAATATGGTCAATGTCTATGGGCCAGGCGACTTAGCCAATAAGCAGGCTCAATGGGAAGAAATATCAAATGTCTACACAAGTAGGAACACTGGAAAGTGGTGCCTTATGTGAGACTTTAACGTTGTACTGGACTTCAATGAGAACAAAGTTGCAACTCAACATACCTATCAGCAAGAGATTAGCTCTTTTAGAGAATTTCTCACCATATTGGGTTTGTAGGATCTCAGAATGGAAAGAAGTAAGTACACATGGTATCTCAAATCCCTGAAAGCAATGAGACGTCTGGACAGTTTTTTGGCCAATGATGCTTGGCTAGATCAAGACACTGCCTGGATCCAAGTAGGCATTGACAAGGATGACTCGGATCACTGCCCGATCAGCCTGTGTTTAGAGTCCAAGATTTGGAACTCAAGCCAATGAAGGTACTGGATAGATGGTCGTTGGACAAGGACTACAACAAGTTATTTGAAACTATTTGGAATAGTAATGGAACAACTGGCTATGCCAGCCAGAAGATTAAGGAGAAAATAAAAGCTATCAGAGTGGCCATAAGAATATGGATCAACACAACACCCAGAGATCCGATGTTTGAACGTAAAGAGCTACTCACCAATCGGAAAAACATGGAGATGCAAGCTAAACAGGATACCACTGTTACTGAGGTGAGTTAGATTAGTAGACTTTGCTCACCTTGAGGGATAAATTGGACACTGTCACCAAGAACCTGTATAGCTTACTGTATCACAAATCTCGCATCAATTGGCTCCAACAAGGTGATGAAAATAGTGCTCACTTCCACAAATGCAATGTTTAGACTAGAAAAGGAACATGATCAATGGGGTGAGGGATGGACCAACATGGGTGGAAGACACTAAGCTTGTTAAGGAATGCTTCAAAAGACACTTTGCTGACAGGTTACTGAAAATCTAAGAAGGTCCTCAAAAATATGCCATATGGTTTTCAAAACCCTGGATAGAAACTTCAAACAAGACCTGATGACTCCTTTCACGGAGATGGAAATTCTTGATGTGATCAATGGATGTCGAAGCAACAAAAGTCCAGGCCCATATGGGCTTAATTTCAAGTTTATCAAGCACTTCCTACATCTTATGAAACCTGAGATCTTCCCAATGATGAGGGATTTCTATAGAAATTGTAAGGTTGCCAGGGGAAGTAATGCAGCAAACACAACTCTTATAGCCATACTCCAATGCAAGTGCAGGACTTCAGGCCCATAACTCTGATAGGCACTATGCCATAAATCATTGTTAACAGAATTTGCACAGTCATGGATGGCCTAAACTTGGTAAACTAGATGGCTTTCATAAAAGGAAAAAGGTTACTGAACATTGTTCTGGTCACTAATGAAATAGTGGATGAAATGAAAAAACTAAAGAGGCAGGCTTTAATCTTCAAGGTGGACTTTGAGAAAGATTTTGATACCCTAAATTGGTCATACCAGAGGATGTAATGTACAAGATGAACTTCCATACATGCTGTTCATGGTGGATTAAAGAGTTACTTGAATCATTATCAACTTCTATCCTCATAAATGGAAACCCAACAAAAGAGTTCTAACCCACATGAGGATTAAGACAAGGTGATCCCCTATCACCTTTCCTATTATACTAGCAACTGAAGGTCTATCAGTTATGATCAATAAAGCAACAGAGCTTCATATGTTCAATGGTCTGGTTGTTGCTAGTAGGGATATAAGGTGGCCGTCTCACATTTGCGATTCTCAAATGACACAGGTCTATTTGTCCATGCTTCTTGAAGCACAATCAAAACATTTAAGACCATACTCAACAATTTTGAACTCATCTTTGGGTTGAAAATCAACTTAAGAAAAAGTAAACTGATTGAAATCAATATGCCCCCATCAACCATAGAGGAAATGGCTGCGTTCATGAACTGTCAAATACCTTGGTTTCCCTATTGGAGCCAACACAAGCAAACTACACAACTGGAAACCTGTTCTGGACAAATTCAGTAAATCATTGAACTCATGGGAGCACAAACATCTGTCCCCTGGGGTGAAACTAACTTTCATCAACTCTGTCCTAGTTGCACTACCCTCAAACTACTTATCCCTCTTCAAAGCACCAAGCTCGGTGCTCAATAAACTGATTTCCTTGCAAAGAGCCTTTTTTGTGGGCAATACAAATGACAAAAAGAATATTTGTTGGACTTCCTGGAGCAAGAATACCACTCCAGCAGATAAAGGTGGATTGGGCGCAAGATTTTTATCATCATTCAACAATGCCATACTTTGTAAGTAGGGAAACAAACTCTTAAATGGGGACCAAACTCTGGCTTCTGAGATATTGTGATCAAAGTATGGTGTAGATGGCTTGATCTCTATTGGCGACATCAGAGAACTTAGAAAATCACCTGGCCAAGCATCCAGACACGCAGGTAGAAGACGAGGTGGAACATATGCCTCTAAGTGGTGGTCCAATATGCAGGACACTCTTAGCAATCATTGGTTCACAAACAAACTGACTATCAAACTAGGATGTTAGGAAGGTATCAGAGTCTGACTAGATAAGTGGCACCATAACGCATACATATCAGTCAACTACCCAAGATTATTTAGAACTTTGCAACAGAGATAAATTAGCATAGCTGATTCTAGTTGATGGGAAGGTGGTAGATGGACTTTGTTATGGATATGGAGGAAGAACCTGCGTGACTCTGAACTAACAGATCTCTTGTGTTTCTTGCATGATGCTATGCCACAACAACATGAGGTATATAAGTACATCTTTGAGGGCAGTACAACCGAACTCTACACAATCAAGGATGCTTGTGGACTACTTTCAGCTTCTACTCCACCAATCTTCACTGACCAGCATGTGGAGACTTCCAAACACTTATGTAAAAGGTTTGTCCCTAAGAAAATAAGCATATTTATTTGGAAACTAATATAGAATGTTGTGCCTACAAAGGCCGATCTACAGGGGGGACATGTTATCCCTTATGGTCAGGATATCAGATGTTCGTTATGCAATTCCAACTAGGAGACAGTGAAACACATATGTTCCAAGAATTTCCTATAACCACACAGGTATGGATGGATACTCAAAAATGGTTGCTACCTAATGGAAATGGATTTAGCTAGTGGCATACATGAACCCTGACTTCAAGCACACTATGATGCTACACCACATTCATTAATACAGAGGTATGGACTTCCATTTGGCTACCAATGATCTGGGCCATTTGGAAGGCAAGAATAGGTACCACTACACTGGTAATTAACCTAATATCCAAGCTATGCTGCAAATAATCCAACGGATGACTTCCTGGCTAAGAGCAAAGAGTTTGGGAGGCTATTCACATATTCCATGATACACTGGTTGCTCTATCCATCAGCATGCATGGCTTTCACTGCATAGACATGTAGATCCAACAAGAAATCACATAACCAAGCAACTCTCGGGTCCTCGGGATGGGTGAAACTAACACAAATAGTATACTGAGTTGTGTACCAATTTGAAGCAATGAGGTTGACAGGTTGACATTCATGACTTTTGCTCCAAAGTATGCACATAGCTCCATGCTGATAAGTTGATTTCTATGAACTACAACTTGAGTTGTGTACCAAAGTTTTCTTTGATAAGTTGACAATCATAAAGCTTAAGGAGGCATGTACCAGCAGAGCCGCATACACACTCATCATGTTGCACACTCGTGTAGCTACAAGTTCTTTTCAATGTTGTGGTTGACACATCTCTAAATATGGTGAAAGCTATGACTGCTCTGAGGAAGATGAAACAACAGGATAGCAACTAGATTTTTGTACAAATATGTACTCGTGTGGCTACTTATTTTTTCTATTTTTTCTCTTTCAGTTTTTTATTATGCTCCTTGTATATAAACCTTTACATTTATATTGAATTTTGGCATAGCCAAAAAAAAAAAGTTCGAACTCAAACGCTAATGTAGGAAGACATTGAAATTTAGGTTTTGAATTCCTCGTATCCTAGTTTCACATTCATGGTCAGCAAATGAAAGAACAAACACTATGCTCTAACATGTCCCAAATTTCAAATTCAAGAAAGCGCAACGTATAAAGATGTATAACTTGAAACAAGTAGGGAATCTTGTGAGAGTTCAAGGCACCGAGTTATGAATTGGGCATCAAATAGGAACATACATGGCCTATTCAACTCAAGATGCAAAATTAAAGTGAAAGTCCTAAACCTAAGATTCTATTTAGGATATAGAATCATGAAAAGCATAGTGACTTGGTTTATTGGCCATAACATCACAAATTCAAGCAATGGTACATCAAATGAATGGATCAAAACCTGAAATACATAGCTCTTTGTGCTAAAAAAACATTTTGAATTCAAGAGAAAAATGCAGTTTAACGCCAAATTTGAGCAAAGCATTGCAACCGATAAGTAACATGAATCAAGCAACATAATGGAACCTGATTCATGGAAGCTAAGTAAACCACCAACAAAATTTGAATTCTAAAATGAGAGCACAAGTCAAATGCTAAATTCGAAAAAAATTCATGGTTTTCAATGTTAATTCAACAAACTAAGGCATTCATCAAGCATAAATAAAGGTCCAACAATGTTAAAGGCATCACAATTTTGCATACTCAGACAAATTTCCCAAAAGTTCAAAAACTAGGATTCACGGGTTTTATCTCAAATCTCCATGAAATCAAAGTAAAAGAGGGTGAAAGAGGTTACCTTGCACGAGGGAGGATTATGTGGGTCTTTGACTAAAATTTGGACAGCTAGAAAGATGGATTATGGCGACACTCGACGAGGATGGAGGTGGATAGAGGGCATGGTTAGAGACGCCTGGGCCGGGCCGCCCGGCCTGCCTGGACCCGGCGGGCCCAGGTACAGAAAATCTGGACCCGGGCCCTTGGCCCTTCCCGGCGGGCTAACCATCCCGCCGGCCCTTGGCCCGGCCCTCCAGGCCACGGGACACCCAACGGGCCACCTAACGGGTTGCGATGGGTCCTACACGGTTCCGGCGCGTTTCAGGCACAGTTGGCCATCCGGGTCGATAGATTTTTTTTTTAATTTTATATATTTTTTTCATTTCGTGTAACAGAAATTATATTTAAAAATTATTCTTATAAATTTTATAATAAGTATAAATTTATCAATCTTTTATCAAATTACAAATTTTATAAATAGTTTACAAGTTTATATAAATAGGGTTTATATTTTATCGTTAGGGTTTATTATTCATATTTTTGGGTTTGCGTTTAATAATTATATACGTTTAATAATTTATAAATAAGTTTATATAAAAATTATAATTTATATAAAAGTTAAAGTCTATTTAAAATTTATCGGTTTATATAAAAGTTATAGTTTATTTAAACTTTATACATTTATATAAAAGTTATAGTTTATATAAAAGTTATAATTTATGTAAAAGTTATAATTTATATATAAAAAATTATATTCATAATTTTTAAATTTAGGGACTAGGTTTAGGGTTAGGGTTTAAGTTTATATAATATTTTAAAATTTATAAGTTTTATAGGATAGGATTTAGGGTTTAAGTTTATATATTATTTAGCGTTAGGGTTTATTTTTAAATTTAGAGACTAGGGTTAGGGTTGGGGTTTAGGGTATATTAGGGTTTTAGGAATTTTATAGTTTAGGGTTTTAGGTTTAGAATTTATTATTTAGATTTAGGGTTTATAGTTAGAGTTTAAATTTAGAGTTTTTAGTTAGAATTTATTTATGATTTATGGTCAGGATTTATCTTTAAATTTATAATATTTTATTATTTAATGTTTTTAAACTATGATTTATATAAATATATAAAACATATAAATTTATAAGAATTAGAGTATATAAAAATTATAACTTATATATTTTTTTTTTAGGAATTAAGGGTTAGGCTATTAGGGTTTAAAAAAATAAAATAATGTAAATTGCTTGAGGTTAATTATAAATGTTATTAACACATATAATTAAGTTGTCTACGTATCATTTATGTTTTTATACATAAATGAATCAAAGTTTACGTAGTTCTCATTTCTTACCTATTTATTCCTCGTCATCATCTAATACCAGGCTCGTGTTGCTTGCTGAGGCCGTATTAGATTCTCAGGTATCTAATGGATCTTCTTCCTCCACTTGTTCATGTTCTTGTGCTCTACGTTGGGCGGCTAACTAATGCTTAATGCATGTTTGAAACTTTAGGTTGAGTGGATGGATGTTTGATCGTCGGTCGTCTAGAATGTACCCGACTGAACTAAATTCTTGCTCTACGGCTATCGTAGAAACTGGGCATGCTAGAATTTCTTTTGCAATCATCGACAATTGCAATCGTCTAGAATGTACTCGGCTGAACCCTAAACCTGACGGGCCGCACGGCGCGGCCCCTCTTTTTTGTTTTTTAATTTTTTTATAAATGTATTGATTTCCCGCTCCAGGCCTAGCGGGTCGCGGTCCGACCCACTGTGCCCGCCGTACCGGAGCAGGAAAAAGAATTTAAAAAAATTGGGCCGACGATCTTTTTTGATTTTTTTTTTATTAAAAATGAGCTTGACCAATTTAACCGCCGTGCCGTCGCAACAAGTCCAAATTTTTTGGATCCGCAGTGCCGCTACGACCCGAGCACGGCCGTTTTGGACATGTGAAGATGGAACCAATACCGAGATGAATATTATTATTTTGGTAGGGGCCCGGGGGTCGGTTGAAGTCATCTCAGTTCTATAAATTCCTGCTCTGTTCCATAACAAAACCATTACCCAAGCGATTTGCTCACCTTCAAACCTAAAGAAATCCAGGCAAAACGGGGAGACAATCCCTACCCTTCACGCCGGCAGCCACGGGTAACGCCGTCGCAAATTCGCGCCGAGGCCGGAGAACGGCGAGGGCTAACACATCAGGAAGAAACATTTCTACCACTGCCACGTCCTGTTCAGATTCTCCCACGCCGCCAAAACCTTTTGGGGTTTCTTTCGATCCGGTAGCTCCGAGGCCCATTCTGGCCGCCGATAAGCTGCGCTACTGCTCCGAAGCTCTGAATTCCTTCAAAGAAAAAAGAAACAATTCTCCGGAAGAAATCCGACGAGAGTTCAAAAACCTGCAGGTATAAAAACATCACATTGCTGTGGTTATAGGCCTTTGGTTTTTCGTCTCTGTTACGTTTCGTCGTTTAAGAGAGGCATGCTTTTAATTGGTCACTGATTGCCGTATAATTGGTTGGTTAACTCTTCTTATGTTGCGTTTCAATGTAAAAGTGGGAAATACCAGCAAAGGCTTGTCGCTCCAACTGCGCATCAATTGTTCTGGGAAATGATTAGGTGCTTAATGGCATGTGTTCATTGGAATTCTGGTTCTGATTCGATGAGTTGGCATGGATCCTTCTATTTGAGAGTTATTTTAGAGAATTTCAGTTGATTCTGAATAACACATAATTGCAGGCAAATAGAATGAAACAATGGGACGTGTGGAAGAATTGCACGGTGGCTCTCAACAGCTCAAATAGCTCCAAGAACCGTTACTCTGATGTCTTGCCATGTACGCTAGTTGGGAAAATATGTGTGTCCACATGGAACTGTTTTTTTCTCTGCCAGATATAATAATTCTATGTAAATCGCCATTGCAGTTGACAATAACAGGGTTATCTTGAATCAGTGTTCGGATTATAGATCTTCAGCTCAGGGTTATATCAACGCAAGCCTTATAATGGTGGGGTTTATGATTTTGAAGTAGACTTGTAACAATGTAAATGTGTACTGTAAGCTTATCTTTTCGCCTTCTTTTGACTAAAGACATCTGAAAGCGTCACTCAGTTTATTGCTACGCAAGGTCCCGTATCGCACACTTGCGAGGACTTCTGGGAAATGATAATTCAGTATCGCTGCCCTGTCATAGTTATGCTTACCCGTCTGGTCGACAATTACCGTGTAAGCGAAGATATTTTGTAGTCTCATATCTGTATGTAGAACTATCATTTTTATCTTGGTATTGGCATATTCCCTGCGTTACATTTTTTAGAATATTGCTGTATGTTATTACTCAGAGTAAGACTTGACCTGAAGCTTCTCCTCTTTGGACCAATGAGTTTTAGTCATATCATTGATACCTTTCTATTGCTTATCCTGGTTGTATCTCTCAAAACATGTCGGTTTGCTTGCCATTCTCTTGAATTTTTTAAACTCATAGTACCATGTTCGTCTGTTAACAGCATTAATATTTTCTAATTGGTTATCAACTCGTGTGGGATGATACTTTTCTCTGGAAACTAAGTGCAGACAGACAAGTGTGTTGACTACTTTCAAGCTGAGAATGGACCTAGGGAGTTTGGTAGCATTTGCATTATAACCAAGCGGATACATACGACAGAAAATTCATTGATATTGAGATGTTTAGAAGTAAAACACAAAGAGGTGAGGCTGTTATCATTAAGTTATTCAACTTCAAACATTAGCAATCAGACAGTGTTTTAGATTTTCTGCCTCGGGATACTTAGCATTTGACTATCCCCGGTGTTTTGTTTATTTATTTGGCATATTTCTTTGACAAACCGTTCCAACCATTTTTTTTCTCATTGCTAAACTAAATACTCTCTGCAAGGTAGAAGTGTATTTGATGACAATGCAGAGGATTTTAAACAAGCATGTTTATATCTTTTGTAGTCAGAGGAACCGCCCTTGTCTGTTTTGCATGTTCAATACCCAGAATGGCCTGATCATGGTGTTCCAAAAGATACTAATGCTGTTAGGGAGATCTTCAGAAGGATATCTAATGTCCCTCTCTGTGGGATGAATGTTGTCCACTGCAGGTCTGTATTTGATAGTGTTACCACTTGCTGTTTGAGGTGTTCATTTTTTTATTGGTCTTTCTTTAGCAGTGCAGGTATTGGTAGAACTGGAACATACTGTGTCATCCATAATGCGATTGAGAGAGTTCTCATGGGAGACATGTCTGCTTTAAGTCTTGCTGATACTGTATACATGTTCAGGTCACAGCGACTTGGAATGGTGCAAACACTCGTATGTTCTCAAAACCCCCATATCTTTATAGTTCTGTGAAGGTATATAGCAGCTTGAGCAGAATGCATTTGATATTACTAGTAAATTTTGAAAAATCATCTCCACATCTTTCCTCATGAGCTGACGAAGGGCCCTCAGTCAGGCATATTTTCTGAATGTTCATTTTTCCAATTTTTCTCAGAAAGAGAGGAAGCAGTGCTTAAAGATTTTTGTGTCCCTCAAGTGTTACTTCTTGTTCTTATGCTCTATGCTTTTGTTATCTGACTGTATGCTGACTTGAGCAGGAGCAGTATCTGTTCTGCTATGATGCGATTATTGATGAGCTGGAAGACCTTATCAGAAATTCACGCTGATGTTAACTCAGACTGATGATGATTCAATCTATGCTACAGTTGGGGATTATATAAACTCGTGACGGTTGGAACTTGGTATTTCTTTAAGAAACTAGAACAAGCAACTAATCCTTGTAGAGGCCAAGTTTCTTTATATATTATTGTGGACCCAGATTTTCATATATTTTTATTGCATCTTTGTTCACTGTGCGCTGTGGCCATCAATAAGCTTTTTCACGAGGAATAAGCATGAAAAGTTCATGAGAAGTACTTGAAGCTTTCATAAACACTATCGCGTTTATGAATATTAGACAAAGTGGAATCTAATGTATTGATTTTGGGATCGAATGCGGTTTATGAGTGGATTTACTGGTCAAAATGCGTTTTGTGAATCAGGCCAGGTCCGACCATTGCCGTCCTCACACATTTGCTAGAGCCTAGCCTAGAGGTGCTCGTGCTGTATAAGCTGGGCAGTGGAAGTGGACATGAGATGTCCAATGTGTAGGGGAGGGGGGGTGACAGAAATTGGACCTCAAAATCAGATTATATTTAATTTAGAAACAGTTTAAAGAAAACTGTTGTATCAGTATTTTTGTTTTTTATTTTATATGACTGGGTTGATTTTTTATTTTACTTGTGTGGTGGAGTGGAGTCAGGATCCCGAAGAATACCGAACCGGGGTGGGGCTGAAACCGATAGGTGAGGGGGGCACCCCTCCCTCCGCCCCGACTATTGAATACTAATGCGTTTGGGAATTGTTGGCCAAAACAGATGGTGTGTGTTATGGTGTGGATATGAGAAGGCATTTAGATTTCTCCATAGGGAAGTGATAAACCGTAAATCTAGTAGCTAAGTTGTAGAAATAAACGTGTGCTGCCCTTGCCCTTGCCCTTGCCCTTGCCCTTGTAGTTCTTTCTTGGAACGGGATGTCTCTCCGACCACTCACCATTGTTACTCACTGAATCACAATCCCATTTAAAGGCCTAGATACTTGGACCAAAAACAGATTCATCAATTGGATATGAAGATAACCACAACACCTCTGAGAGATGCTGAAATTACAGAGAAATCAAGAAATATATGGCTCAGGGAAGGTGATGCAAACAACAGAAGGAGAACAACTATTACAGGATCATGGTCGACGTGATGGAGGGAATAAGGCAACAATTTGAGGAGAACTATTTTACCCCCAACAGAAGTCGGATCCAACTCAATCACACTTTGATTGATGCAGAAAATGATATACTCATTATGCCATTCACCCAGGAAGAAATAAAAGCGACTATATGGGCATGCGAATGCTCGAGGAGCCCTGGACCGGATGGATATAACTTTAATTTCATAAAGAAGTTATGGGATATTATAAAGGATGATTTCATAGCTTTCCTACGGGAGAACATCCATGGAGAACCTTCAAGCTGTTACAAGAGAAAAGTTCGGTCGAGTTGATACCTTGGCTGCACAACTAGCAGATTTGGGCCGTGCAACAGCTCAAATCCAAGCTACAAAATAGAGACTAGCTAAATACCATCCGAGATAGCAAGCAGATGATGCAGACCCACCCCAGGATCGACAGCGTGGCCCCCGTGGGCAAGCTAGGTACCGAGATGATGCTGATGCTGGTGAGGACAGATATGAGCATAGAAGTAACGATTCCTTGAGGAACATCAAGTAGTCTATTCCTAAATTTTGAGGCAAACATGACCCCGAGGCCTTCTTGGATTGAAAAGATCAAATGGAGCACTAATTTGGTATGGTCAAGTTTGGGTAGGGTTGTCTAGTGGTTAGCGGCAGTAGCAGAAAACCGCTACCGTTATACTGGCGGTAACGGTATAGCGGTAGCGGTAGCGGATACCAAAATCAAAACCGCTATATTAGCGGTAGCG
>JAOWBN010236581.1:0-12295 GCA_028565015.1 Pinguicula moranensis
CGTTTGATGTGCATAGTGCGCTTGCTGGATCTGTAATCCTTCGCATTTGCAATTGCTCCGGTGTTGTCACAATAAAGATCCATCGCATCCACAATGCTAGGAACAACACCAAGCTCATCAACGAATTCACGTATCCATATCCCTATTTTACCTGCCTCGCAAGCCGATATGTATTCTGCTTCAACAGTCGCAAATGGTCCAAGATTGTCTTCCTTCCATTCCATAACTCATATGGAGTGGTGAGCACAGTCTTGCTTGGTACCCTATTGAGGTTGTATATTGCCATAGCCAACACATCTCCCCAAAAGTTGATGGATAGGTTGGCTTGCACCATCATAGACCTAGCCATATCTAGTTATTGAAAAAACAACCTAGCCATATCAAGCAGGGTGCAATTCCTATGTTCCACAACACCGTTTTGTTTCGGGGTATAAGGAATGGTAAATTGTCTTACTTTGACCTTTTCATCACAATACCCATTTTAACAGATCAGATTCGCAACCGCGCTCGGTTTGAAGAATCTCAACTTTTCTATCCAACAGGTTTTGTACTTCTGCTACGTAGCGTTTGAACACATCAAGTGCTTCATGGCAATGAGACAATAGATACACGTATTCGAACACGAGTAGTCGTCTATGAAAGTGATAAAATAAGAAGCCTCATGCCGTACTTTCATGCTTATGGGTCCGCAAATGTCTGAATGGATTAAAAAATAAATGAACTTTAGGCTCAACAAGCCTTACCAAAAGGTTTATTGCTAGCCTTGTCAGTTAAGCAAGGTTCATACATAGACAACTTAACCTTTGTGAGTTGGTTTAATAGACCGCACTTAATAAGTCTGTTTAAGATATCTTGGCCAATGTGACTAAGTATAGTATGACATTTAACAAATTCAGAAGTTGTAAGGGATGAATTAATAGAATTGTTATAAATATCATCCAAATCAAAAATGCAAAAACCATATTTGTATGAGTCGTGACAAAACATATCGTTCCCGTACTCAATTTTTAATCCACTAGAATGAAAATTAAATGAAAAACCTAAATGTAGCAAATAAATAACTAAAACTAAACAACAGCGAACTCTCGACACATAGATTGTGTTGTGTAACAATAATGTGCTACTGCTACGAAGTTGGATTTTGTAGGTATCAATATCGATGACATCCTCTTCACTAACATTTTCGATGCTTACGCTTAGTATTCCGGCACCACAACGATGAAACTTGAAAAATTTAGCACGGTCATTCACTACGTGCTGGGATGCTCCTAAATCAACAATCTATTTATCAAAGGAGTTAGCAACTAATGCATAGGAGAAAATGCATAATTTGGGATTATTTGGAGAGTAAGGTACCTTTTTAGGCTCGGAATAGTCCCGAGAGTAGTGATCTTTCTTTCCATAGTTATAGCACTTCATACATGCCATATTCTTTGGGCCGTTATCCTTGGGTTGTTTAGTGATTTTATTTCTTTGAACAGATTTCTGAGTCTTCTTTGCCGAGTTACCAAATTTATTGTTTCTCTTAGAGTTTACTCCATGAGTAACAAGAACTTTGACATGGGGTGCGAAAGCTCGCAGGCTCTCGTCTTCAAGCTCAAGATACTTGGATATGTCAACGAATATCTTGATTTTCACATCATTATTCATCAATATTTTGAAGGGAGTCCAATGTATTTCCATTTTCATAAGGTAGTGAACGGATCACGTTATTCACCTGTTCGAACTCAGAAATAGCGATCCTGCCAGCCTTGAGATCGCAAAGCATGACACTCATGATGCGGAGGTATTCAAGTACAGGTTGACTCGAATCAATCTTATACTAAAACCAATTTAGGTGCAAGACACAGATCCTTATATCTGATGTTGGCCGTATTTTTCCTTGAGTTTTTCCATATATACTTGGTCGTGGGCTCTATATCGTACGTGCCAATCAGGTCGTCATACATGCAGTACAATATAGCATAGTATGCACTACGATCCTTCTTGGCCCATGCTTCGTAGGTTAGTAAGTTTTTTTTGGGTTCTTTCATGGATATATGCTCAAGAACGTCTTTTTTGTGCATGAGATACTGAATCTTCTTAGATCAGATGTCATAGTTCAATCCAGTTAGCTTATCACTGAAAGAGAGTTTGTTTATCAGACTAGGGGGTGTCATTTCTGCAAGTATATTTTAAGGACATTAGGCGAACTTTTAAAATTAGATTTTCTGTGAGATATTTTAAATTATGTTATACGTTTAAAAATTTTGCTAAACTCATAATCATCACATCTTTCATCAAAACAATTTCTAGGAAAATTTAACTTTCACGTATTAAAACAAATTCAAACGAAAATACAAAGTAACAATGCAACCAAACTAATTGTCACGTGTAATTGTTAATTGTAACAATTCGGTGATTTTTACTGTAGAACATTTTTTGGTTTAATTTTTTAATTTGTTCTAACCAAATAATTGACACAAATAAATTGTTAACATATAACAATTTGATTTTCTTCTAACACATAGTTAAAGGAAATTCTTTTGAAACTATCAAAAAAATTTGAATTGGTTAAGAGATAATCCTTAATAGATTCGGTAAGTACCCAAGTAATTGATCTCAAACTATAATTTCGGTGATCAGCTGCCTAAATAGTGCTACCGTTCCTCGTGAAGGATACATATATCTAGTGGGGTCACAATGATCCCCCTGAAAAACCAACCCTAGAAAACACCCTAGGAGCACGATTAATGCAGATTTCTTTTGAAATTCGAGATAATTATGGTAATATGATTTTGATTACCATAATTTAATTATGAACACATAGTTAATAAGTACTTGTTCATTAATTTTATTAGTTTGAAATATATTTTCTAATAAAATAATTTCTAATTCACACAAACATGCTTGGAATTAAAATTGAACTTAGCGTATTATTCCTAATAATGCATACAAAGAATTAAATTAATTGCACTATGCAAATTAAATTAATTCTTGATCATGTATGCTAAGAATTAAAAAATTTAATTGTACTCAACAAATAAAAATAAATAATTCATAATCATACATACTAGATAATTTATTTAACAAATAAATAGAATTAAATAAATAATGGTATGCTTATATTTGTAAAACGCATTTAGGGACTTTTAACACAGTTAAAATATTCAGAATAACTAAAAAAAAAATTGAAACAAAATAATTAATACATAATTTTCACCAAGAAATTATTGACATATAGTTAAATATTAAAATATTAACACATAGTTAGTATAAATATTTTGAATAAAACCAATCACAACACATTTAATTGGATAAATGAATATTATTTATCACCAAGATAATACTAAGATAATTATTTAATGATCATTCGTTGATTAAACATATTAATAAATAATTATTCGAGTATAATCAAGAACGAACAAATTGGATTAGTTACGGGATTAATCGTAAAACAAAATGAACATAATCGGATACTGGAACCTGGATCCAATACCACTGTAGACCTAATTAGAACAGATCTAATAGTTAAACTAAATATGAACAAATCATACCTTTAATGCAGAAGCGCATAGAACTATAATGTTTTGATTGATTATATAACAAACACAAATACGAAAAGGAATATACTGGAGTCTTTTTGTAATCCATGAACTTATATCTCCGCCTTCACAAATGATAAGGAAGCAATTCAAAAAAAACTTATATAGATTTTTGGGTCTCAACACAGCAGAATAAGAATTTTGATGTAAGTCAATAGGCGTATAGATACGTCCTATTTATAGGGAAAGATTGGAGTCCAACCCGAATTATGGTGCCAAAATTCTACCATAAAGAGGACTCTCAATATTAGGTAATTAATAAATAATTAATCTTTAATTCTATTAGACTAAAACATTTGTTGTCTAATAAATTCAATTAGACTACAAATATTTTCATAACTATGATATATCTCATCCAATCCTTTTACTCTTAGGTCGGGCCGCAACAGGATCTGCAAATAAGAAACTTATAATTTAGGATGAACATTCCTCGCTTCGTTGCATATGTGGACATTAGGTTTATTTTTGCTAGGCTATTGATGTCTGTCCATACATTATTGCAACTAAAGTCGTACGGTACTTGTTTTTTTCAGGATAGCGTGACATGTTTCCTGTGGCCACTGGTTGTCTTGATGAGAATGTCCGAATCTGGAATAGCCTCTCTGGCGATTGTGCAAAACTCTTGAGTGGACACTCCGATAGTATGGAGGTTTGAAAAATCTTTGAGTAATCTGAGTAATGAATGTACAGAAAAGATTTATTTTTAGTAATTGCAACTTCCTTGTACATAGTAGTGAATTGCTTTTATACAAAATGCTAGATATCAATGGCTACAAATCTTTAATCTGATGTCTTGTCTATGAATATAGGGCGTACGGCCGCTACCGTTGGAGAGCTTCTTTGTGATATCAATTGTCTTGTTTTGTCTATGAGAGTAGGGTGTTTGGTCAACTTTGTGGGGGATACTCCTCTTTGTTTAGATTAGTGTAAACCCTAAACACCCCACCCCTACCTCGCAAGTTGAGCATGAGAATGAAGACCACGTGAAGCTTTGAGCGAAAAAGGGTAAAAAGCTTGCGAGACAAACTCTTAGTGAAGACATCAGTAACCTGATAAGCAGAAGGGACAAACTGTGTCCCGACGGTGTCAGCAAGGATGTGCTCACTGATAAAATGATAACCAAGCTCAACAACATGCTTGGCACGCTTGTGAGCCATAGGATTCGCATTCAAGAAAACAACAATTTTATTGTCACAGAGAATAAGTGAAGGGAAAGATAAAGGAACCCCAAGATCATGGAATAGATGTCGGAGCCAAAGTACTTCAGCAATGGAATTTACCAAGGTTCGATACTCAGATTTACAACTTTACCTATAAATTGTCGGTTGTTTCTTAGCACCCCAAGAAATAAGATTATTACCAGTATAAATAGCAAACCGTGGAACGACCCAACCCAATAGTAAGCAATGATCGAACTAGAATCCAAAGATGTCGTAAATTGGAGACCCATAGCTAGAGTACCCTTGACATAAAGAAGAATTCGCTTAACAGACTGAAAAGATGAAGATGGGCAGCAGCATGCATAAACTGATTGACAAAGTTCATGGCATGAGAGAGATTAGGGGAGTAATAGTCAAATACTGAAGAGCACCAAGCAGTGAACGATATAGTGTGGGATCAAGTAGAGGATCACCATTAGAGGAGAGATATTGGGCGACAACCATGGAAGTGCTGACATGTGTGTTTTCCAAAAGCTGAGCACGAGCAAGAATATCATGGGCATATTTCATTTAACTGAGAAATAGACCAACATCGGTAGAGGTAGCCTCAAGACCGAGAAAATAAGTAATAGGATCAAGATCTTTAAGGGCGAACTCAGCATAGAAACGAAGAACAAAACGGTCCAGAAGAGCATTGTTGTTGCCAGTGATAATAATATCATCGACACAGAGTAACAGATAAATAATAGTAGAGCATGAGTGAAGATAAAGAGAGAAGTTCTATCACTCTGGTAATGAATCTGTTGAACAATTTTTTTTAGAAATCGTCTTTTGTGGACAGCAGTGAACGACTGGCTTACTTCCCTTGAGATTAACTAGCTGCCATATACACAAGCTCCTTCATTATCAAATTTCATTACAGCAAAACCTTACAGGATCAATATAGCAGCCTGGAGAACTATCTGGGCTGCTAAGGTTTGGATAGTGCGGAAGGCCAGAAACCTGAAATTCTTTCAAGCCAAAGATCGTAGCTTCACAAGCATTGTATCTAACATCAAAAGAACATCCTGGCTGTAGATCTCACCCAATAGACACGGCCATTCTTGGCCATACTCTTTCATAGATTGGCTACTAAATTCTCTTTGTTGTATCCCCCTTTAAGCTTTACCCCTATCTAAGCTGCTTACCTAAACCAGAATTTGACAGCTACTCCTGCTTAAATAGGGGACGTCTTTGTTAAGATGTCAGGCTAACATTTATGCAGGAATGCAATTACGGCACAGGAACACTAAAATCGAATGCAAGATTATAAAGTCTAAAGTTTGAACAGATTGCACTAATGTTTTGCTAATGTGTAGGATGACTTACATATCCCTGGTGACTGGAATGGTTCATTTCTGAGCAGCCACAAACCTTGGAAATATACTGCACTATTGCACCAGGGCTGATAGATATCAGCAGCTATACCATAGCTGAAACCCGCATGATGATTCCAAAATCTGCAATGATTTCCTTGAGGCTGCTGAAACTTTTATGCATTGAATATTTTCTAACAATCTGCATGTTTTTATTAGGGGCTTTCAAGAGGAATACAGACTTTGCTTATGCAGATTGCACATAAGCAGACAAATTTAAACAGGAAACCTTCTAGCCCTTATTCAGATTGATTTTGTACCACCTTACTCCCTTTTCATCTCTTTATGGTAGAGGTTAGGGCAGCCAACCAAATGACTTGACAGCCTCTCTCAAAGGCTAATTATGGGGGAACTTTCTCTTGATGACATTTGCCAGAATCTCTAAGTTTTGGTAACCTTGGAACTGACTTGAAAGTTATTGCCTTTTTGAACATCTTGGCAAAAGAGTTATGGCAAGAGTAATTCCCAGAATGTTTTCTTCTTGTATCTTGTTTCTTCTTCAGTAGCTTTCGGTTCTTACAATTGGTTAAGGTACACTTGTCAGGCAGTGTGCTTGGGATTACAAAATGATATCCAGAAAGTGGGGGCTTATGTTTGAGATGTGATCTTTATTTGCACAGTAAATTGCACTAGTCTATTCTCTTTGCTTATGATCTGCTAGACGGCTTTTTCGGAATACAACCCTCTCTGTCACTACAGGGATAGCCCACCAATCTTAATCGAGCTGTGTACAAAGATCCCTACAATCGGAATTGACAATGTGATAGTCATGACATTTGGATTTGGTGAAGAGCGGATCTTGGCAATGATCTAATTGCCGAGCTGCTTTGTGATCTACTGTGACACTAGGTGACCCTTGTACCGGATCACCCGTGGCTATATCAGAAAGTGAGTATGAGGAAACGGTAGAAAGATCATCCACAAAGAGTCTAGATAGTGGATCTTCCATGAGATGTAGATCATAGTGCCTGTATATAGGTCTCTCTTTGTATATATTTTTTTTTTCTTCCATTTTTTGTACATTTCATATTTTTATTTATGAAAGTTGGCTTATACCCAAAAATAAATAAAGGGATAGCTATGTGCAGGATGCTCATCGTAGGGGCATTGTTCAAGCTAAAGCCATTAATCATAATACCTATCCTGAATACCAACTACAAGATGGGCTCCTTAGGAGACGAAGGAAGATTTGTGTTGGACAAAGTACTAACTCACAACCAAAACTTATCACACTCTTTCATGATTCACCTATGGGTGGCCACTCTGGCATACAAGCTACTTTGAATTGACTTAAGTGATATTTTCAATGGCCTAATATGAAGAAAGAAGTTGAATAATGGGTAAATAGTTGTGAAACCTGCATAGGCAGTAAACCTGATTCATCCCCACATGCAGGGTTGCTGCAACGACTTGATATTCAACCTTATCCTTGGTGCAGCATTAGTATGGACTTTATCAAAGGGCTACCTAAATCAGAGGGTAAAAGCTTGATATTAGTGGTAGTGGATAGATTCACAAAATATGCACACTTCATAGCTATGTCTAATCCTTATGGAGCTGAATCTATGGCCAAAATTTTCACTAATAACATATATAAACTGCATGGATTACCTGTGGAAATCATTTATCATAGGGATACGATATTTACCACTCTACTCTGGATGGAACTGATGCAACTAGCAGGAGTAAAGCAGGCAACGCGCTCCTCTTTCCACCGACAAACTATTGCGCAGCCTAAGAGGGTAAACCAATGTGTTGAAACTTATTTGAGGTGTATGTGTTCCAATAAACCCCATTCCTGGAGCAAGTGGCTGTCTTTGGCTGAGCACTGGTATAACACCACTTACCATACCAGTGTCAAAATGTCTCCCTTCACCTTTTACCTTAGACATGAAGATTGAATCATTAAAGTTATTTCATCAGCAGAGGGATAAGATACAAGAATTATTGAGGGAAAATCTACTGCTAGCCAGAGATCTGATGAAGCTGAATGCTGATAAGAGAAAAACCGAAAGGCATTATGAGGTAGGAGACAATGTGTTCTTGAAATTGCATCCTTATCGCCAAAATACAGTTCAGTTCAGACGAAATATGAAGTTATCCCCTCAATATTATGGACTTTATATAGTTATAGAAAAGGTTGGAATGGTTGCTTACCGTTTGGATTTACCACCTGGAGCAAGAATTCATCCATCTTCCATGTTTTTATGTTGAAGGAAAAGCTGAAACATAGAAAAGTTAATGCAAGATAGCTACCTAAGGCAGTGAAGGATGGTGAATTCCAAGTATATCCTGTCAAAATATGGGATAAGAGACTAATACCCAAAAGAAATGGACCTAAGGAACAATTCTTGGTGCAATGGTCCGGATCGGCGCCAAATCAAGCAACATGGGAAGATTCATCACTCATACACCAACATTTTCCCAATTTTGATTATTGGGGACAAGGATTCCCTAAAGAAGGGGGCATTGTCATGACCCCAGCTAGAAGTGAGCAACGTGGTTTAGTAAAATGGGAAGGGAAGGGGAAAAGGAAACCTATATATCTGAAGAAGATGGTGGGTTGAAGAAAATAGTATGTCACCGCTTGATCACTGGCAGAGAAAGAGAAGTAGTTGGAAGATGTATTTTCAGTAGAAAAGTCGTAGTTATTTTGTTATGTGGTCTCTAATGCTATTTAGTAATAGCGGCGTGTTTTTATTTATGTTGTAATATAAGAAACAAGTCTAAGTCGCTAGAATAGTTATAAATATATCCATGTACTTAATGAAAAGTTATGATATGACATTTACTTTTGTTGTCTAAAATATGTTCTCCCTCGCTTATCCAATTCTCTCCTTTGCCTTTAGGCGAAGTAACTCTCGCCAAGTCCCCCATTTCTGCTCTATATCTCCCCAATTTCCTGTTACAAATCGTGTTATAACAATTGTTATAACACAAACATATAAACCTAATTGAAGTCAAAGAAAACTATACATATCACAATCACATTAATCGAATTCCCGTTCCCTTTAGGCACACTTGTTCCCGACTTACTCTTTCCTTGGTCAATTGGCTCTATTGGATTCCAAGATTGAAGAACTATCTTTGTTTTTCACCGATGGTTCACTCCCTTTAATAGCCGGAGTCGTATCCATGACGTATGTTCGATTATTCCCTTGAGATACATGATGTCCGAATGACGGGTGGGATTGACATTTCATCTCTCTATCGCCTTTCTCCATTCCCCAATTGTAGCATAAAGTTGAAGAGCGGAATTCGTCAATGCGTATTTTTCCAAAGTCATTTGCCTCGTTCTTCCGGAAAGCAACAAAGATGAATGGGCCATTTGATTCGACAGTCACCGGTATGTCCCTCATGATGGCATTTGATGGGTTGGCCCAATGAAATATCCCCCCTCTCATGTAATTAAGTCCTAAATTAAAATAACGAAGAAAATGTGATACCTTACACTTGCTACTGTGTTTTTGGATTGCTTGGTTCTGGCACTAATCTTGACTGAATCTTTAAATATTTTTTCTTATTAACTCTAATATATCATGCCATGTCTTATAACATTTGCAAATCTTCTAAGCTTTGCTTTTGCAACATAACCCTAGAAACACATTACCAAGAAAAAAGTACGAGCGATTCACTCTATCCCACTTACAAAATCTCTTTACGTTCATGCAAAGGTAAGAATGCATGATTTAAGGCGGAGTCATATATTGAGCGGGGGTTAATCATTTGATTGGGAGCTAAAACGATAGTATCACTTGACTATGGCAGAGTCGATCATCTAAGTGGGAGAAAAATGATTTCATTATGACTATGCATGATAGCAATTTTACAAGTATTTTGACATCATCAAAACAGGGGAGATTGTTTGGCTCGAGGGATTAAAATCCTTTCGATTATATCATAAATAATAAAATTGTATAGTCAATCTTATTGGGTTTTTGAGAATATTTCAAAAATTTCAAATTTCTCAAATACGAATCAAATTAGAAATTAAAACCCACTAACCACGCGTAATACATGCTCTTGGTGAAGAGGGATTCAAAAACATACCTCGATTTGGACTGTGAACGAACTATTTTACAAAAATTCGTGGATTATGCAAATCTCCAACAAAGGAGATCTTTACCCTTTCACTCTTAGACGGATTGAATATCGGGCTGCTAGACCCACAACCATGACATGCCAACGACGAGATGGGGGCAAGGTGTTCTCTTTTCTCCTGTCACTAGATTCATGATTTTTCCCTTTTTTGGAAAACTCTTGGTCGAGAATTCTCACCCTTCGACTAAAACTCCAGCTACTATTTTTTTTCTTCATTTGGGTTCAATTAAAATTGAACCCATTTGACAAAGCTAACACTCGAACCCAATTCGCAATATAAGCATTTGGGCTCAATCTCATTGAGCCCAATTGCAATAAATTTCTATTGGATTAAGTTCGGGTCCCATCAAAGCCAAATTTGCTCTCATCGATTTTTAATCGAGCCTGACAACTCGACCCGTCCGTGAAATTCGTCAATTATGTTCCACATAATTAATTCTTAATATTTCAGTTCGCCAAATAGAGCAACCCAGTATGATACACATCCAGATCGGTAAAAAAATAATCTCCGTTAATTCATAAATTGTAATTGACATCTAGCAATGCAATATGATCCGATCTAGTACAGATAAATTGTGATCCTTTAATCTCATTTAGTATTAATTCTTTCGTTAAATAATATACATTAATTAATGTCAAGTGTAAGAAAGTGTCATCCTTGACTATTAATTAATTTCTTGATCTTTGGTACATAATTGTTTATATGTGACTATCTCATAATCACAAATGCATGCATAACAATTATTACTGCATCAAGGGGCCCAGAGATATTAATAATCCCGTACGAGATAAGATGGACAAAAGTATCATTTGGATAATTAATAACTTCCAGCATGAGTCAGGCATATTTGAAAAACTTACCTTTATAGCCCCTCGGTTAAAAGGACTGTGTACATCTCACCCTCCCCAGACCTTGCCTAAAGGCGGGATATACTGGGTATGTTTGGTTTGGTTTGGTTTTTCAGACAATTGAATTAATACTATTTGACTTTGCTGATGACACAAACACAATCTAGCAAGTCAGTATGGGTCAAGTCTAATACCATGTTCCCCGTACATTCATATTCATGCATTAATCCACATATTAGTCCATATAGTCATCTAGTGTTCCTTTGCTAATGACATAAGACTAGGGACTGATTTAGAGTCTTGATTATAATTCATGGAGTTCCACAATTCGAGTCCTAAAATCAAATGATCCATAATACATACAAAACTCTAGGAATAAAATGATATATACATCATTCAAAGTATATGAAACCAACAAGTGCACCATCGAAAGATTGGTTGTTTTAAATTGAATGATAAATCCCACTCCAAGAGTAAGAAAATATAAAATCTTATCATGCATGTCTTTCATAGGACAAATAAGCTATTTAAAGTTTCCTATTTTGTCAGACATCATGCTTCAACAATGTTCTCTATCTTAAGTTGAACAATTCCCTATGATGACGACAAATTATGAGGTTTTAAGCCTAACTTGGAAGCAATGACGGATGAAGTTAAAGCACTAATGAGGTCTGATAGCCTCAGTCAGAAAGATCAAACTGAAGGGATATCACCTAAATGAAGAAAGTGGATCAATTATTTTGGATTTAGAGTGCTGACTCATTGATTCAGAGAGATTACACATTTCTTGAATCATGTTTGCTACAACAAAATTTGATGGTCAAGATTCACACGGGATTTGAATCAGATTAATTGTTGGGTTAGCAGGAATACTATTCTAGAATGTTAGCCATAGATCTAATACAATTGAGTATTTGCACAAAAATGCGAGATACAACGTTACATACACGTAACAACTCTATTGCAAAAAAACTCTCTAATGCATTCAAAAGAAAAATTCAATCTTTGTAAATAAAATCTTTAAAATCTAACCTGCACAAATAAAATGGCTTAGGTCTTCTTGAATTATCTTATGCATTTTCTTGTGTTAGAGAATTCCCTTAAGTGTGTTTTTGTAGAGCAAAATGCCAATAGCCCCCCCTGTACTATCCCTAATAGCCAATTTACCCCCTTGTACTTTAAAAAC
>JAOWBN010236592.1:0-12294 GCA_028565015.1 Pinguicula moranensis
GCAATGAATTCTGGGACCTTACCAGCAAACATACAAGCTCACAAGTTATGAGAAATGATGTGGGAAGCACATAACCACGGGAAACATAAATGAATCTCCATTAATTTTCACTCACTTGGGAATATAGCTTCTTGTCAGCACAATGGCATCTCCCTCAGGCAAGGGGGAACAGTTTTCCATCCCAGTGCTTCAGATGAAAATAAGCAAACACCAATCAACACCTCAGAATAAGAAGAACCCAACAAGCTTGTGTAACCAGAACTCTTGAAAATGAACGGAAAACAGGTTCAGCAAATTATATGCCTGTTACCCAACAGAATCAGAATATGTACATGAAGAAGTAACTAAATCCAAAGATTACACCAACTCATCCGGTCAACAACGGCTAGTTTCTCTCACAAATTTTTTTTTTTCCTGATTCTCTCTAAATTCCAACGGTTCTTTCTGCACACACCACACCCACATCCTCGGAGCGCCGATGGCGGTGGAAGCACCGCCACCATCACACCCTGCTGCCGGACACTCGGCGACTGATCAGGGAGCGAACCCAACACCTACGGTGACGAATAAACAAGGTATAGGTAACTCTCGCTCAGGGCGCCGCAACTGGATTGATGCGCGAACTTTGCGGGAGGAGGGAGTTGCTTTCTATTACACCAACTTTCCAGCGAACTGGAAGGAAGAAGACATGAAACTGGCTTTTGAGGAGCTGGGCGAGGTGTCAAGTATATCCACGCTGAAAAAGCTGGATAAATCCGGGAAGAGATTTGCCTTTGTCAGGTTCAAATCCATTGTTGATAGTGTAGGTAAAACTATACTTAAATTGAATGCGCTGCAGGTTGAAGACCTTACGCTGAAGGCGAATGTTGTCAAATATCTGAAGGAGACAGATCGGGAGCGCATTAAGCCTGCTCAGAGACGGACGATAGTGGCGCAGTAAGCGAAACCTGCTGAAACAGTTCAGATAGTCGTTGACCCAACTCCGGCAGAAACAAAATGGCTGGAGTGGTGACTGGTTGCAACGCTACAAGGAATATCTCGAGATCAGATTATTCTGGAAATCAATGTTAACCCGGAGCGCCGGCATATTAAGGTATCCTTGCTTCAAGGTTCTCAAGTCCTGATCCAGATCGCAGTCAGAGATGCAATCCTTCCTGGATGAGTAGGCTAGATGGAATGAATTGGGTCTCTGCGATGTGCATAAATGGTCGCCACACACGGCGGCACACCCCCATGATAGATGGATGAGACTGTCGGGAATTCCGGTGCAGTGCTGGAACGCTAGGATCTTCAAGATACTGGTGGAGCCCTTTGGGCAATTACTGAGGGTGGATGAGAGGAGGGAGGAAGTCCAGGATTTTGACACAGTCCGTCTCTTGGTCCGCAAAAGTAAACTGAACCTGGCAACGACCGGGATTAATCTAATCACGGCTGATGGTGCATATCCAATTCAGGTTAAGGAAGAACCCAGAACCTGGAATAGATCCCCGATTCAACGGCTGTGTGCAGTGAATCAAATTGCGCCAAAACTGGATGAAGGAGCGTGGCCGGCCTTAAGCAAAATGCCAGCCAAGCAGTTTGATAAACCAGCAAAGAAAGCGCCGCTTATGGAGCGTGGTGAGTTGCCTGGCAGTGGTACATCAGCTGAAGTAGAACCGCCTGGGAATGCAGAGCAAGTACCTAGTGATCAGACACAGGAAAAGGGGCTGACTGAGGGTTTATGCGAGCAGGAGCAGACAAACCTAATTCAATCAGCACCTGGAGAGGTACAGTCAGTACCTCTGTTGAGCAGCTCCATCTCCGAGAGTACCTCTGTTGAGAGGAATTGTCAGATGGATATTGTGAATGAACCTAGGACACTTGATCTACAGACTGATGCAGAACAGGCAGAGGACCTATCTCTAGTAAAATCCAGGCAAGATATTAAGCTTCTCAAATATGCTAAGCGTCGTCGAAGCAAAGAAGTTAAGACGCAAGGGGTGCACTCACAACCCGCTGATAAAGCTGGGGACCCTAATCAGACTGAACAGAAACAGCTCAGTGACATTGATCTATGGCATATTCAAAATTTGGACATGAACCGGGACTGTGACACTGGAAGATTCTGGTTAGTCACCAATCAAGACAAGGATCATGAAAAAGTGGAATAAGAGGGAGAGCTACTATCTACAAAGAGGTTTCCCAGTGGTAAACTGTATGATTCAGACCCCATCAATGGTCTTAGAGGATATAGAGGATCCCCAAAGACCCTACGTAGATCAGCTAGGGTTCTGAAACCACACAAATCTTACAAAGACTAGCAGCTTTTGGATAATAAAACAGTCCAGTAATTGGACACGGCAAAGTCACTGATCCATGACAGAGACAATTTTTTTCTGGAACAGTAGGGGTATAAAAAAAAGTAAAATTGCATCTGAAAAACTGGGTAAGGATATTATTGGTTGGAGATCTTGCCATTGTTGAGCCTTTCCAAGCGCACAGTCGAATAAACCAGCTATCTTACTCACAAAGACTACCATATACAGCAACTAATACTGACCAACATGGCAAGCTGTGGATTTTGTGGAAAGAAGAAGGTTCTTTTCAAATATTGAGCAGGCACGAACAGTCCATTACAGGTAGATGGAACTATGGAGGAAAGGATGATATAGTAACTTTTGTTTATGCTAAATGCACGACAGTCAGAAGAAGAGAACTCTGGCAGTATCTAGAAGACACAATTCCAAGGCGGCTACCCTGGATAGTACTTGGAGATTTTAATGTGCTACGAAGCAACAATGAAAAGCGAGGTGGGGCTCTCTGGGCAACTTTGCCTATGCAAGACTTTAACCAGTGTATCCATAGGTGGGCACTGGTGGATTTGAAGCTGAATGGGAAAACGTTCTCCTGGTGCAATGGGCCTCAGGACTACAGAGAACATGGGCTCGCTTGGACAGAGCATTAGTTAATACATATTTCTTGCATTGGCAGCCCCTCAACTCTTACAAGCTGCTAAACCGAAGGAACTCAGATCACAACCCGTTGCTACTTCAATTGAATGAACAAAGAGAGACTTATAGGCACATGAAATTCAGATACCTTTTGAGATGTGGTCAAGCTCTAACTCATTCAAATAGGTGGTTAATGATACATGGTGCGTAGAGACAGGCACAACTGGCTTACTAGCACTGGGACAAAAGCTCAAAAGGATGAGGGTAGCACTAAGACTCTGGAATAGAGACAGCTTTGGAAGAACAGAGGTGCATATAAAATCTCTAGAGTCAGAGGTTGAGGCACTTGAGCTGACACTTCAGAATCAGTACTCAGAAGATATTGAGGACTTATATCTAAGGAAGAACACAAAACTTAACACCTGGCAGTTAAGAGAAATGAGCCGCCTAGAACAGATTGCAAAGAAAGCCTAGTTGAAGGCTGGGGATAAGAATACAGCTATCTTTCACTCTGCTATCAGGGTGAGGAAAAACAAGAACCACATCTTTCAAATGGAATTACCTGATGGCAGACAACTGGATGTACATCAATCTATCCATGAAGAAGATGTAAAGTTTTTTGAATTAATGCTATCTGATCAGCAACAAGGAAGGCCACCTTCATATGGAGATCTAGAGGGACTCTTTCAACAGAAGTTGTCTGCTGCTGAAAATGAACTACTTCTGAAGGCTCCAAATGAGGCTGAGACTAGAGCTGCGCTGTGGTCAATACCTAGTACAAGTGCCTCGGGGCCTGATGGTTTTGGCTCAAGCTTTTTCAAAAACACTTGGCAAACCACAGGACAGGATTTGATGGCTGCGGTGATAGACTTCTTCAGGGGCGCAGAATTGCCCAGGATGTTTGCATCTAATATAATAACCCTAATTGCTAAAGTAGAAAATCCTGCCTCATTTGGTCAGTTCAGGCCCATCAGTCTTAGCACGATTATCTACAAAGTAATAGCTAAAGTCATTGTGGCTAGACTAAAGATGTACATGCCAGCACTTGTTAGTGAAGAACAGGCTGCTTTTCAAGAGGGGCGCAACATATTTGAAAACATAACATTAGCCCAGGAAATTATTCATTCTCTGAACAAGAGAAAGCAGGGTGGTAATGTAATGCTAAAAATTGATATGGCAAAAGCATTTGACAGGATAAAGTGGAAATTCTTAAAGGCAGTACTGCAAGCAAAGGGTTTCAGCGCACCTTTGATAGAACTAATCATGAAATGCATTTGCGGGCAGTTGTTTTCTGTCCAGCTCAATGGAATCTCATTGGGATTTTTCAATCTGGACAGGGACTGAGGCAAGGGGACCCCCTGTCTCCTTACCTCTTTATTCTGGTACAAGATGTCTTATCTCAGCTTATAAGACAAGAGTTCAGCAGAGGCAACATTGCCAACTTCCATCACCCAGTAGGTGCACCCCTGATTTCTCATTTAATGTACTCTGATGATGTCCTTTTTTCAGGTGGCGACTACAGGTCAATAAAGAATCTGCTTAAGGTGTTGGAGAGGTACTGTGAGTGGTTCGGACAAAAGCTGTGCAAAGAAAAGTCCGCAGTCTTCTTCTCCAAGCATATATGCATGGCCAGAAAGCATAGAATTAAACATATCAATGGATTTAGGGAATGTGTTTTTCCTATGGTTTACTTGGGAGGACCAATGTGCTCGGGGAGACTCAATAGACAAGCTTTGGAGCCACTACTAGGCAAGCTCAGAAGAAGATTAACTGGATGGAAAGTTCAGTTGATGACACAAGGAGGGCGCCTAGTATTGATCAAACATGTTATGGCTAGTCTGCCAATGCATGTCATGTCTTGTCTAAAACTCCCTCATTGGGCTATGAGGGACATAAATATGCTTATGGCAGACTTCTTCTGGGGACACTCAGAAGGTAGAAAAAAGCTACACTGGTTGCGCTGGAAAAAGTTGTATACACCTACAAATGAGGGGGGTCTTGGTGTGAGACACTTTTTTGATGTTCAGAAATCACTTGGGATGAAATTGTGTTTTAACCTGATGGCAAGCAGAACTCTATGGCAGCGATTCTTCACGGCCAAGTACACAAGATTGGAGCCATTAATGCTGAGGCAAGTCAAGAACACAGATTCGAGACTGTGGAAACACATGATTAGCACACGAGAGCAGGTTCTGGAACATGTGCAGCTCATAATCCGCAAGGGAAATTCTAGTTTTTGGTTTGAAAAGTGGCTGTCTTCAGGGATGCTTGCTCTAAGAGTTGAATACAAAACAGTGCGGCCAGGATCTCTGATTTCCCTCTAGCTGGACAGTGGTTAGAGTCTAACCTCCAACAGGCAGTGGGAGAGTCAAATGCAAACGAGATAATGGCTCTAACACCACCACCACTTAGGAGCAGAGGATGGTATCCTTATCTGGAAGCCAGAAAAGAGTGGCAAATTCTCTGTAAAACTGCTTGGGAAGGACTTAGGGAGAGGAATAATGCAACTTCAGCATATGAAGGTATCTGGAATAAGGCCCTACCTACCAAAGTCAGCTTATGCGTTTGGAAATCTTGGCAGAATTGTTTACCCACTGATGACAATATAGCAAGCACAGAAATTCAGCTGGCATCTTGCTGCCAGTGTTGCAACAGACGATGCCAGGAAACAGTTAACCATATACTATCAGACTCCCAGCTGGCCAAGGGTCTTTGGGATAGAGCTGCACATTTCATGGGAGTAAATTTTGCAAGTGCCATTGGCTGGAAAGCAAGGATCATACAATGGAATCTGATTACCAGAAGAACAGGGCTTAGTGGATTCATCTCGCAACTGATTCCACCAGTCTTAACTTGGCAACTCTGGCTCAGAAGATGCAATGCCAGATTTCAGGGAATATATTACAGCTCAGAGCAAATGTGGAGGCAGGTAAATAACACTATCTACTCTCTATCATTACTAACTGATTTATCATTTAAAATGCAGATACATGATGAGCATTTAAGGAGGCGCTTCAACATCCCATTCAGCTTCAGACATAGGGACAACTTCAAGATAGTCGCTGGGAGAGACCCCCTCCAGACTGGGTCAAGGTGAACATTGATGGCAGCTGCGTGGACAATCCGGGCCCCTCAAGAGGTGGTGGAATCATAAGAGATGATAAAGGAGAATGTCTTGTGGCATTCTCAACACCTTTTGGAGTAGGGACAAACAATGCAACGAAGCTGAATGCAGCCACTGAAGGTCTTAAACTGTGCAACCATCACGGCTGGAAACAAGTCATCCTAGAGACAGATTCCCAGATCTTGGTGAACTGGATCAATTCGGACAGTTGCACCCTGTGGTACCTATGGGACTACTGGAATGCCTTCAAAACTCAAGCTACAGCACAAGACATGGTTCTAAAGGTGGTCCATCAATACAGAGAAGGAAACTCAATCGCAGACCTGCTTGCAAAGCAGGCAACAACAAAGGCTAATGCGGGTTTTTTTAGCAAAGAGGACCTACCACGCTTGGCGAGAGGGATGCTTAAATTTGAAAAGCAGTGATGCTTAAATTTGAAAAGCAAGGTCTTCCTAATATTAGGTTGTGTTAAGAGGTTGTATCCTACAATATTTTGGGAAATCAGCCCCCCTCTCCTGTCTAAAAGAGGGAAGGTGCTATTTTTGAAGGTCTGGGGTTAGTATAAGAACCTGGCCTGCTTTTGGGGTTTGGCTCTCAATTAAAGAGAGCCACATGAATCTATGGATGGAAATTTAACTAAAAAAATCCAAAGATTATAAAAAAATAAATAAAATCAAAAGCTAATCTAAAGATACAGATAGAACAAAATTATATAATTCATATCATATGCAATATCAACCACAGAACAAAAATCAGTTAAACTTGTAAATAAAATCCTGGTAACTATATCCATTTTCATTACTTAAAGTATGCTATATGAGATTCCAATAGAAGTTGGAGGAGGAAAAAGAAAAAAGAAAAAGAAAAAACAACTTTATCTGACCAGGCCAATCAACAGATTACATAAAGCAAAGCATTTTATTCCACCATAGATGTTTATTAGAAAGAGATAGGAACAACAACTTTATCTGTAAAGCCGAAAGGAATCAGTGGAGTATGCAAAACTCACTCAAGCAGAACTCTCCATAGCGCTTTATATCTCAGATCGAGGGACATAATTGCTTCCTGCTTTTTGTACCAGTTACAGTCAGCAACAGGGAACTTCAACTCCAGGATTCCTGATACTGCAAAAGGAACAGTCAAAATGATATATATTCATAGAATGAGAAACTAAAAATCCAGAGTTGTAAAGAAGTATAGGACTTCAACAAACGCATTAAATTATCAAAACACACTGTCTGAGGCTGGTACTAAAGTGATTTTCACAGTTCCTTTTTCCAAATTTAGTGAAAAGAGGTAAAGTAGATTTAAGTGTAAAGTTAAGTAGTAGAATTATAAAAGCATGAACTTAAAACAAGTGATAAGATGCATGCATTAGAAAGAGTTAAAACATGGAAGATGCAATCTAGATCTTGAACTTAATAATGGCCTCCATCTTTAACTGAGATGTTAGCATACTCCCTATTATGCTATCTGAACACTAAAGTATCACGCAGTACTAGCTAAAAGAGCACCTTAATTAGTGCAGCGAATGGAATATCTGCTTTCATACTGAATGAGGCAGCACGTAGAATTGCATAATTCCAAGAATGAAGTGCCAGGGAGCACAAAATAGTAAACAACTTAACATGCTTATAATATCTAGCGGTATCCAAGAGAAAATTTTAACCAGTAGACTGTAGAAGCAAAAAGAGGAAGAGCTATAAACAAGCATCCAGAGACCTGATGCATTATGAACACCGTCATCTTCAACCACATCTTCTGAGGTAAAGTAGATACTGATGGAGCCTTGCTCGTACTGGAAAACATCAGAAACGTCAATCACTTTTGTGTTTCATATTCATAGAGAAGAAAAGGATCGATTGTGGCTTGACTCACACAAGCACTCCACTGAGACTCTATTTTGAAAAGATTCTCTATGTCCAGCTGAACATGGAAAGTTCCTTTGTTCCCATAGATGGTTTTACATCTAACATCAACAAAGCTTCTAGAAAAGCTCACCACTGCATCTGCATAATGTTTACCGTGGAAATCTATATAATACGAGGAAAAAGTAATTCCTCCATTTCCATCTCCCTGTGCATTAAACATCAAATCAAATCACAGATTTGAATGGCACGTTAGGAAAGCAAAGATTAATCTCAGAAAAGTTTCCATATTGGAAAGCTTATTGGTCAAACTCTAGAATGAATTGCAATAAAAATAAAGGTTTAGTAATGCAGCCAATTGCTTTTGATAAAGAAAAGTGTGAAAACAAAAGTTGATCAGAATATCTGATTCAAAAGGAAAAGTTCAAAGGACAATTACCAAATTACATCCGCTGATGCAGTCATCAGATGATGGTCCATCACAAGAAACTGTGGCAAAGCAACAGAGATGATAACAAAAATATGCTGATTCCATTAAGACCTTATATAACATTTCTAATCAAATGAAAAAACAGAAAAGAGACAACGGGAAAATAATAACAGTGCAAAACAGACCATTATTTTCCACTGTAGCACATGGAGATTGCCCACTCATGCTCATAACAACCTCAGAAACTATGTGAACTGACTTATCCTGCACATTGTTTGAAAAGCTTTAGGAAGCACAGGTTCTGGTCCAGACAGAGTGTGCTAAGTAAAGATTAAGTACGATAATATTAATATTTTAGCAAGAACAGTTGGAGAAGTTTTCGTACCACGGCACTAGGACTTGAACCACATCTCATGTTAGGAATGAGACTTCTCGACTGAATCTTATTAGGTTCAATATCAGCAACTCCTTTATGGGTTTTCACGCTATTATGCTCAGGACAACTGAACTCAGATGCCACCTCATCAAAATTAATAGATACAATGGGATTTAATGAGACAGTATCATCATGATTGCAGTCACTGCTACTGTATCCAGAACCACCAGGAAGTCTGGAGTCATTCTTCTTGGAGTAGATTTCACATCTAGAAACTAGGATATATAAAAAAAATATGGTTATAAAAAATTCTTAAGAAGCAAAGTAATTTCAATTTAATTCTCATGATATCAATATACAAATTTCAGTGTGATATAGGGAACCCAAAGAAGTGGAGAAAACATCTAAGACCTAAGTAGTATATGCCCAGGGTTATTGTAACCAATATCAACACCTGCAATAATGCAATATTTTATCCTGATGAGAAGGTGCATGACAGAAGAGTGAATACTATCACAATCACGAAAACAAAAGGGTCCGGAATCGGAGTTTATGTTGAGCTTTTTTGAAAAAATCTCAAGCACATTTACCAGAACAACTAAGAGTGCTTCGGGTGAGACACAAAGATATATTCCCAGAATGCAATAAATGCAAAACAGAAAAAGGTAATAATCAAATTCATATGCATTTAGCCGATCAAAAAAGATCATATGCATTTAGGCAACTAAAATACAAGAACGAATATCGAATAGTGACAATTCTTTGACAGTGATTATAAGGATACTTTCATATTTCGGTACAGCAGTTGCTTTCTGGACAGCTGGAATCACTCCGGGTTTCACATATTGAAAAACAGATTGAGAGGAAGAAGAACTTGTGATGCTGCAGAAAGAACCAGGTTTGCCTAATCCACTTGAGGACTTCCAAATGATTAATCCTCGACCACCATTTTTGAATCACTACTAACACCCATTCCAACTAAACCACATGATCATGAAAACCGTACTTACCACTGAGGGAATGTGAATCGTCGGAGTCGGAGCAGATTCTTTTGGCGGGTGCTTCGTTTAGGTCATCTGCTTTGAAGTCGAACATCTCGGTTCTGCTTGAACTGGACCCGATCCAATGAAGTTTAGTCCAATAGAGAGGAATTTCACCTGGGAAGGAAACCTGAATTTGGGGACAATAGGCAAAAATTAGGGTTCGGGGAACAGAGGAAATCGATCGATTTTGGGGCCCGGACTACGACACGTGTATATATATATATATATACGTGTATATGAGCTCTGAGTTCGGCTCGCACCATGATTTGGAGTAATTGCAATCACCGTCCCTGTAGTTATAGGTATTTCCGTTAAGCCCTATTTTCTTTTTTCAGAACCCAGAACCCTATGAATTGTTGCTGTCTTGCGCACTATAGATATGAATTGTACCAACAAATTTAATGTTCCAAACATTATCAATAACCCCTACTCAAAATTAATTGAATAAACATAAGTTATTAAACAATGCTTTTTAAGCGTAGTCAAATTGGAGAGAATAATAGTTCGTAATTGATATTTAAACACATTATTTTATTTTATTTATATTTACTTGTATTATTATTTGAAGGATTTATTTTTGATTGATCAAAATTTGGTGGACTAGTTTACCAACTAATTAATGGTAAGTTAATTAACCGATAGGGGGAACAATGGAGTTTGGGGAAGCAAATGGGTTGTGATGACATGGGCCGTCGTTGAAAAGCAATCGACGATCATGAAAATAGAGTCATGGCCCCGTTGAGTTCGAGGTAATCCCAACACGAAGCCCATACTAACATCAGTCGACGATTGTAATGGAATGGGCAACGGCAAGTATAGGCTGAGGTTAAATGCTCCTCCTTTTGCCACTTGACAAAATACGGAAGTGCTTTACATATTTTTTTGGAGTAATCAAACTATTTCATTAGAAAAAAATGACAAATGGTCGGAAAATACAATAAAATAAAAATAGATCGAGCCCCATGCTCACATCATGCGAGCAGAGAGAATCGGGAGTAAGGATGTCAATTAAATTTACTCTTGCTCTATCATAGAGCCGAAGTTTTTGATAGGTTGGCAAGACACTTTATTTCCCTTTTGCTCATTGTTGCTTTTTTCGGTGTAGAAGCCATAACCCTGTAATAATCAACTAATTTTTTCAGTTGTTTCCATTGTTTTTTTCGCATTTTCTAGCACAAAACCTTTTTTTCTTGAGATTTTTTTTTGGGAGTTGAAACCAATTCAGTTGGCCTACCCACTGTTAAAATGAGACGAACCATTGCCCATCCTTCTTGGGACAACCTATCTTTCCCCAGCCTAATAGAGACATAGTCCAACAATCCAAACGACTTTCTATCCAGCCCAATGAAAGGAAGCCCAAATTCTGGAAGCCCTTCCTCGCCCAGTACAATCTGTCCACAACCCATCTCCTCCGGCCCATTGTTACATAGTCCACCCTCTTCTCCTTATGAAAAGGTTCTGCTAACGCTAGAAGGCTAACTGCAGAGTTTGGGATCCATCTCCGCATATGCTTCTGGATTTTCTTAATCCTCTACAATTCCAGTAAACTACTTGGTTATGCATTCTTCCACTTATAATTTGGTATCATTTTTTTTTTTGCTCTTCTGCTGGATTTCCTGTTAGCTTTTTCCGAGCCCTGTTATCCTTTTTAGTTGCCTTGCTATGGAGCAATTTCGCAAAGATTAGGGCAAAGGACTCATCGATGGAAGAAACTCCTTAATCATCCCAAAAACCAGAACGTGCACAATTGTACCGGTAGAGGATGACATCGGCATAAAGCATAGACGACACGATTTGTGAGCCCAAATTTGTGTTTAATGAAACACAAAAATTGTTGCAGGAAGGATAACCACGCAGTATGTCGCACAAAGATTTTATCCTGGCGATGCATATACTTTAATGCCTCATGATTAGTGCACAAGATGAACTCCCGTTGGCACAAATAGTGGTGTCAACCCTAGTTGAACTCAACCCATAAAGAGAAGGGGGTGTCCAAGTGAAGCCCATTAAAGAGTCCAAAGATGGCATGAAGGAGTAAGAGAGGCGAGATCCATCAAAGCTATCTGATGGGCCCCAATCAGACACCTAAGGGCCGAGAAGTTCAAAGAAACTTTAAACTTATTGATCCAAGAAGCATGGGTTCAAAAAGACAAAGATGGACCCCACAACCCATCTACCCTAAGTGGGCCCCATGGCCCATTTGACAAAGCCCGACCTATCAATATAATCCAAGTCACGGCCCAATATGAAAACCCAAGTCATGACCCAACATCCGGCCCAACAAGTGAGGACGACGTCCAACAAATTGAAGGCACACAAGTAAAAAATGTGTGGACTAAGGGGGACAAGGTGTGAACATGGCTTGGTCATGAGGAGACTGTTAGTTTAATGTGACCTAGAGCATTGTGCTCTGGTTAGTTTCATGTATACTAAATGATTTGATAATAATCATTTTGTTCCTTGAATTTTAGATATGTAATTATGGATCATTTGGGTTGATGACTCAAATTGTGAAACTCTATA
>JAOWBN010236603.1:0-12293 GCA_028565015.1 Pinguicula moranensis
GGGATGATCACGTAATCCCTGAATATTCCCTTCGATACCCGCGAAGGGGGTTTTAACTATGCCTGACGCCAAACGGATACAGAACTATCTGAAAATCAACAAAGCAAGGAGGCAGAGTATATTATGGATATTGGTCGTAAATTGGGGCTAAATTTCAATTCTAATGAGGCAGCCACTCACCAACATCTGATAAAACTGACTTCCATCAATAGGAGATCACAGACTACTAAAACGCTTGGTAGTCACAAGAAAGGGGATGGGAAAGTTTTCCAATGAAACTCATCACCTACAATGTAAGGGGCCTCAGCAGTCCACGGAGAAAGAAGAGGACGAAAAAATTATTTTTTGCAGAAAAACCAGATTTTGTTAGTATACAAGAAACAAAATTAGACAACATTGAAAAAATGTTAGTATCTTTTCTATGGTATGATGAAGATTTCGATTGGATATATCAAGGAGCACACAGAAGATCTGGAGGGCTATTATCTATATGGAATAAAAACAAATTCGAAAGACATCACATATGCTCAGAAGGAAGGTATGCTGGGGGTGACAGGGTATTGGAACAATGATGATATCTACTCAAACATGTTAAATATCTACGGCCCTTCAGATTTGGCAGCCAGGTTATCACAATGGAAATCCATCTAGGAACTACACTTTTCAAATGAAGAACAAAAATGGTGCCTAATGGGGGACTTCAATGCCATCTTACACAGTAGTGAGAGAAGGAAGAGCACATAGACCAAATGACCAAGAAATTGGGGCTTTCAAAACTTTTATTTCATCACTCAGTCACATTGATCTCAAAATGGAGAAAAAGCAGTTTACCCGGTATTTAAAGTCATTGAAAGCTATGAGTTGTTTGGATAGATTTTTGGTGAACAACCTTTGGCTACAAAATGAAAGCAACTGGACACAAACAGGTTTGTAAAGACATGATTTAGATCATTGTCATGTTAGTCTCTGCCATAATATAAAAAATTGGGGTCCTAAGACATTGAAAGTTTGTGACCGGTGGCTGGAAGAGAAATCCTTCAGTGATATGATTGAGAAGACCTGGACTACTTCGGCTCTGGAGGAATTTGCTAGCTTTAGGATCAAAACAAAAATCCAGGCACTTAGAAAGGGAATGAAAGACTGGAGAAACAAAGAACCAAGAAATTTGGAAGCACAAAGGGTGAATTTATTGAACGAAATAGAATCTAAAGACAAAGAGGCAGAATCAAGTGATCAGGAGGAGCATACTGGATATGGATCAGCTCAGTAGGTTATTCTTTCTCTCAAATCTAGCCTTGAAGATATCTCCAGGAAAATTGACAGCCTAGCTTACCAAAAATCAAGGATCATTTGGCTGCAACAAGGTGATGTTAACAACAGATATTTTCATCAATCCATTCAGAAAAATAGAAGAAGAAACAATATTCAAGGTATATGGCAGAATAATGTGTGGTATGAAGAGCCTGATCATATCAAGGAAATTTTTGTGCAACATTATGAATAAAGATACAGAGAAATACCCTGGCCGAGACCGCATCTTCATAATATGCAGCTTAAGACTCTTTCATCAGCTAAGCAAAGACATCTCATACAACCCTTCTCTGAAAAATAAATCCCGGCAGCCATATCAGCTTGTGGAAGTTCAAAGAGTCCGGGTCCAGATGATTTAAATTTTAAATTTATTAAACACTTTCTATATTTGATGAAAGCTGATATCTTTCTTCTTTTCAGGGAATTCTATAGGAGCTTTAAACTGGCTAGAGGTTGCAATGCTGCCCATATATCTCTACTGGCCAAGACTCATGCCCCTCTAAGATGTGAGGATTATAGGCCAATCACATTGATTAGCTCCATGCCTAAAATTATCACAAAAGTTCTAGCGAACAGACTGGCAACCTGCATGGATCTTGATAGCTAATGAAATAATTGATGATGCAAAGAAGAAGAAACTGAAAACTCTAGTCCTGAAAGTAGACTTTCAGAAAGCTTTTGACACAGTGAATTGGGACTACTTATAGGAACTTCAGGATCTTATGGGCTTCCGTAGAATATGGTCTTGCTGGATTAAAGAGCTTCTTGAATCTGCAACCACTTCAGTCCTCATCAATGGTAGTCCATCTAGAGAGTTCACCCCAAGGAGAGGACTAAGGCAGGGTGATCCACTATCCCCTTTCTTATATGCCATTGCTGCTAAAGGCTTGTCATACATGATAACCAAAGCTATTTCTTTAAATCTGCTTGGTGGATTTCAACTGGGGGAAAGGAGGCTGAAAATTTCCCACTTACAATTTACAGATGACACTCTCCTATTTGGGGAAGCATCTTGGAGCACCGTGCAGAATTTAAGAGCTATATTGTTGAACTTCAAAATGGCTTCTGGTCTGAAAATAAATTTCAGCAAGAGCAGTCTTATGGGCATATTGTTGAACTTCAAAATGGCTTCTGGTCTGAAAATTAATGGCTTATGGTCTGAAAATAAATTCCAGGAAAGCACAATTAGTGAAATGGCCTCCTATCTAGGCTGCAGACGAGGCTCTCTACCTTTTAAATATCTTGGTTTGCCATTAGGAGTTATTGGAAAGCAAATTTCAACATGGAAACCAGTTCTGGACAAATATTCTACAACTCTGAAAGCTTGGGAACACAAATCATTTTCAGCTGGAGGGAAAATCACTCTGATAAACTCAGTTTTGGCATCCTTTCCCTCTCATTATTTTTGATATTTTAAGGCCCCTGCAGCAATAATCAAGAAACTAAATTCGATGCAACTTAACTTCTTCTGGACTAGCTCATCTGAGAAGAAGGGGATCTGTTGGACTTCTTGGGAGAAAGTAAGTACTCCTGTTGAGCATGGTGGGTTAGGCATTAGATGTATAAAAATAGCAAACCTAGTCATGATAGGCAAATGGTGTGCTAGGATCCTCCAGGGTGATGAGAGCCTTGCTCTGCAGGTGTTACAAGCTAAGTATGGGGTAATATTGTTAGAAGGCTTTCTTGCTTTCACCAAAGCTGAAATAAATCCAAGCATCAACTCTCGGAGAAGATCCCAGCCCTCACCATGGTGGAATAACATGCAAAAAATAGCAGGTTCAACTCAATTCCAGCAGCTAACCAAGCTCAGGGTGGGAAATGGGAATAAAATTCATTTTTGGCTGGATAAGTGGATCAATGAAAAACACTGGCTACTCTTTTAACAGACTATTCAGACTTTCCAGCAACACATCTAGCAAGGTGTACGAGATGGGATTTTGGGATGAAAATATATGGCAATAGAATATCACTTGGATAAGAGAGTTAAGGGATTTTGAACTAGCAAACCTAGATTCATTAATGGCTTCCCTGCAGGGTACATCTATTGATAGAGCTCAACATGATCAATACATTTTCAATGACAACTGAAATGGACTTTATATGGTCAATGAGGCTTATCTAGCCAGGAAGTGCATAAGTCCCCCTTATTTAGAGGAAGAGATATCAAATCTCAACATTATTTGGAACAAAATAGCTCCAAGAAAAGTTGAGATCTTTACTTGGAAACTCATCCAAGGAGCCCTGCCAGTACAGGAGGAACATAATAGATCAAGAAACTCACTTTTACTGTCCTCTATGTCATTCAGACTTGGAGCAAGAATCTATTATGCATCTATTTTCTAAATGTGTGTTTATAAGGCAGGTTTGGAGCTCTCCAAGTGCTTGGTTAATGTCATCTTCCCAAGTGTCACTTCCCAGCACAGACCCTCCCCCTCTCTGGCTTTTCTTGGAATGGAAACCGGGAGGCATAAACATGGATGTTTGGAAAAGCATTTGGATGGCACTAGCCTGGACTATTTGGAAGACCCGCAACAAGGCTCATTTCCTTGCTCAAAATGCCAATGTGAATGAAACAATGGAGATTATTCAACAACCATATGGTGGTGGATACGAGCCAAAAGGTCAACAGGTATATTTCCATTCTCCTACTCAGACTGTCTGACAAATCCGTTAGGTTGTATTATGTTCCATTCATAAGGTCAGGGAGGAAAACAAACGCTCAGGTTTTTGAAAAGGTTACTATGCTACTATATGATGATTAACAGATTTATTTGGCATTGTGAATTGCAGGGACATGTTATTTCTTCATATATTATCATGCTTTATTCTCCCTGAATCATCTATGGTGTTTCTTGCTTTCCATTGCAACTGGCTTGTTATAGGACAAGTCCTCTGGCACCTGACATGGGAATGGAATGAGTTGTTCTACACGGTACAGGGACTGGTGCATTGTAGAACTCTGTTATGCACCACCCCTACTTTGTTGAAATGAGTAAGCTAGTATAAGAGTTGCTATTGGAGTTTAGACCAACTTTATTTTGTTGTGTATCAAATGCAGAGAACATGACTACTAACTGTGTGCTAATCTGTGTAGTCTGTGTAGTTTCAAACCATTCGAACAGAGGCACAACAAAGGTGTACAGAGAGCCATACAAAAATTATCCCAGTAGCAGGGTCATCTTTCAGCTCTACGCTCTTTAGATTCTTCAAAATACATCTTCTTCAGGTGATAAGATATATAGCAACATGGCAGTGAAGTTAGCCATTTTAATATGGTCAATAGCAATTCAGGAAGGGTGATCTCAAGCCTTACAAGGCCGTTCAACATAAAGTCTAGAAGCGGTATATATCACTCTCAATCCTCGGATGCTTTCAGGCACGTAGGCAGAGCTGTGTACCAATCCACTAGATTGATAAGTTGACAGTAAAGACTCTTGCTGCTCTTATCTAAATGTCATAGGTGAGTTGTGTACCATCCATAGGATGATAAGTTGACATCTATGACCATCGGAAATCAATAAAATAATAGATGGGAGCGACATGCTCAGCAGAGGAGGCATATGATCACTGAAGTTTAACTCTTCTAGTTTTCTTACCGCATTGGGATTTTGGCTGTAGTCATTTGTGATATCACAAGTTGTAAATATTTCTTTTATTTTAATGAAATTTGGATTTCTAAAAATAAATAAAATAAATAAATTCTTGTAACAGTGATCATTTAACTTCCAACTATGCAGGCTGCCATCAAAGTAACCTTTAATAACTACAGACGTCTTTACTGATCCCATAGGGTATCAACTCTACGTGCTTACCTTATATCTTTGTGATCATGTGATTGTTATTGTGTTTAGTTGAAGAGTTGTCCCTTTGGAATGTGTCATTCCTTTCTTTTGATCCCTTTGAGTGTAGCTTTACACCCTCTTACAATTCTTGTCATTACCAATGAGTAGACCTTCAGAACTTCCTGGCTCCAACAGTGCCTCTGATACAGTGTTGTGTGTAGTATTCAAGGGTGTTACCTTGATGTTGGGGGATCATGAATCGGGCCACAACTCAATTATAGTAGGGCTCCATATCCGGAGTTGATCAGGTTTCATGGGAGAGGTCAGATTCATCTGCACAGCTTCCTTCTCAACAAACAAAGTCTGCTTGCCACCTGTACCCATGTCGGTTCCTATGCTCATCTCTATATTAGATATTGGTATCTGTTCACCAATAAGGGAAGGAGTTGGAGTATCTAATCGATGTCCTCCATATTATGGTCAGTATTATCCCCTGATATACTAGAAGATAGATAAGACCATAACATACTTCTATTTTTGTTATTATGCTCCAGCTCAAGGATATGGAGGTTGTATATATGATCATAAATAGCCACTGCAAGTTGTGAGGAAACCTGCTCACCAATAGGTATTTCTATTAACAACAGTATTGCATCCAGGCGGTAGTGCTTAATTGTATCTTCATCTAGATATAGAGTCCCTAAAGCAATACCTACCTTTAGGAGGGGCTCGTCTCATGCAGGTAGTGGTATGCCAAATACTTTGATCCAAACAAGTTGTGTGTAGCATACAACCTCCTTATCCCCATTTCACTGCGACAAAGGTTCCTCCAGCCAGTTGGATAACCATTCTGTATCATTTTCACTATGTTATTCAGGTCACAGCCATACCTTTCCCATATAAGCACTCTGCCAGGACCTAATGTGTTGACAATCAAGTTGCAGTATCCAACTCTTTTTAGCTCCAGTTGAAACTCATGTGTGCCCTCCTTGTCTTTAAAGACACCCACTCTACTAAAATTAAGCCATGATGCAGCATGTTTACTATATTTAAGTTTCAGTATAGGTCTCTGACCCTGTAGAGGCTTGTCCTCCCTAACCACAACAGATTTAGGCTTCCTAATGTCACCATGTTTACTATTAGAGGCTTCCCCAGGTTTTGGATTCCCCCTCTTACCTGCAATCCTCAGGTCCGTCACATGGCCTTGCTTTTTCATTATGCTTTCCAGTCTCCCAGGGGATTAGCTAGAAAATTGGTTATGAAGAAGGTTCCTTTGGTTTGACTGCCTTGCGCCGTAGCTGTCATGCGGTCTGAGTTGAGCATGGACATGTCTCAGGTCCGTCACTCCAAGGGCTTGAGCATATGACATTTCACTGCCAGGCCTCCAAACTTACTTCCTCCTCTGCTCTAGACCAAGATTTTGGGTTCGCGGCGCAGCTCTTCTCATATGTCTCAGTTGTTGAAAGGGGATATTCCATTGTACTACCATAGTTATGTATGTAATATAAGGTACTACTGTGCAGTTTGTAGGTCTCCTATGGTATCAACAGGGGGACTCTCTGGGCACAAGAAGTGTCCCCGTGGAGGTAAGAACGATCAGTAAAGGAATAAACAAGGTTTTGCATTAGTATTCAGCCTCAAATCAATTGAAAGGAGCAACAGAGAGCTCATTGATGAGCTAGGTTACTGTTTATGGGCTTCTCATGTATGGAGAAAAAATGGGTTGAAGAGAGTCAGGATAAAGCAAGAAGGTGGCTTTTGATGTTATTAAACTGAGATTACTCCTTTTCTTACTTTGGATAAATCAAGAAGGTGGTTGCAAGCACTACCCCTGGACTCAATTCACACATGGGATGATCTGTGGAAGCAAATTCTCATACTATTTTTTCCATCATTCATGACAGCTAGACTCCTGAGTGAAATTACATCTTTCAAGGAGAGAGACATGGAGACTTTGTATGAAGCTTGGGAAAGATTTAAAGATTTGCTAAGAAGATGCTCAAATCATGGTCTGCCATACTGTAGGCAGATACAAGCTTTTTACAATGGTCTAGAAAGCACAACAGGGAGAGAGAGAGAGAGAGAGATGCATCTGCCAATGGCACCTTCATGAAGAAGACATACAATGAAGCATACACACTCTTGGAGGCTATGGTTCAAAACTTTTACAAATGGCCTACAAGAAAGAGATCATACTAGGAGAGTATGAGGAAAATATGAGATAGACAAAGTGGATGCCTTGACAGTTGCTATGGAAGATATGAGTATCCATTTGAAATATTCACGAACCAAACCATGCCTCCATGGGCAGTAATGGTTGTGCAGCAAATGTCTTGCGAATCATGTGGAGGACCTCACCCTCGAGAGAAATGTCAGGAAGTGTCAGCAATTGACAACATTCCCATGGAGCAGATGAACTTTGTATCAAACCAACCCAGATATCAAAACTTCAACACAAGGAAGAATGACCATCCAAATTTCTCATGGTGTAACAACTAGTATGTGTTGAACCCTCGTTGTCAAACACCTTTTCAAGGACCAAGACCTTTCCAAGGAAATCCACAATTGCAGTGCCCTTCATCAGAAGAGTTGATAATACAACTAGCATGGACTGTAAAAAGCAACCATAACCTACAAGACCTGATGGCACAGTTGGCCAGCACTTCACACGGATTTATACAAGAAAAAACTTCAAGGATCATACAGTGGCTATGAAAAATCTGGAAGTTCAAATGAGACAGCTAGCAAAATAGTTAGCAGAAAGACCTCCAGGAACACTGGTAAGTAACACTAAGGTGAATCCCAAGGATCAGTGCCAAGCTATAACCATGAGAATTGGAAATTGTTCTCAAGGATACCCCACTTGCCAAGAAGGAGGCCACAATAAAGCATGAAGAAGTGACACCACAAAAACGAAAAAGCAGAGACCAACAGTCCCATTCTCACAAAAACTGAAACAAGCGAAGTTGGATAAACAAATTCAAAATTTCTTGATGTTTTAAGAAACTGCATGTTAGCATTCCTTTTACAGAAGCTTTGGAGCAAATGCCATTCTACGTGAAGTAAATGAAGGACATTCTATCCAACAAAAAAAATTGGAGATTACAAAATAGTAGATCTTACTGAAGAATGTAGTGCAATCCTCCAAAAGAAATTGCCACAAAAGTTGGAAGATCCATAGAGTTTTACTATTCATTGTTCCATTGGAAATTCCACATTTGCTAGAGCTTTATGTGATTTAGGTGCAAGCATTAATCTTATGCCTTTGCCCATTTTTCAGAGGCTGGGGTTAGAAGAAGCCAGATCTACGACCATATCTCAATACCTGGTAGACAGATCAATCAAACACCCTCGAGAGATAATTGAAGATGTCCTAGTCAAAGTAGACAAATTCATCTTTCCAGTTGATTTCATTATTTTTGATATGGAGGAAAATAAAGACATTCCAATTATTTTAGGACGGTCATTTTTAGCAATAGGAGGTGCACTAATTGATGTCCAAAGAGGAGAGTTAATCCTCAGAGTTCAAGGAGAAGAAGTCAAGTTTAATTTATTTCAAACTTTGAAACATCCAAATCACAAAGAAGATTGTTGGAGCATTGAGACAACTAATCAATTCATTCAACCTAATTATGCATACTTGAGAAGTGGCCTTGAAAATTGTCTAGCCAGTACTAACCCTGTAATCCTAGAAGAACTTGTAGTTAAGGAATATGCAAATTGCCCACACACTTAAAGTATGCATTCTTGGGCAATGAAGATACTTTGCCAGTGATTATTTCTAACTCTCTTTCACAACAATAAGAGGATAGCCTGCTGTGTGTGCTCAAAGATCATAAGTATGCTATAGGATGGGCCTTGGAAGATATAAAGGGGGTAAACCCTCCTGTCTGTATGCACATAATATTGTTGGAAGAAGGAAGCAAACCAGCATCCGAACAAAGATTAAATCCTATCATGAAAGAGGTGGTCAAGAAAGAAATTTTGAAATGGTTGGATGTTGGAGTGGTGTATCCTATTTCAGACAGTAGTTGGATTAGTCCAGTACAATGTTTCCTAGAGAAAGGAGGAATGATAGTAGAAGTCAATGAGAAAAATGAGTTTATTCCAAAAGAACAGTAATTGGATGGAGAATCTGCATGGACTATAGAGCATTCAATAAAGCCACAAGAAAATATCATTGATCAAATGTTAGACCGCCTAGCAGGGCACAAATATTACTTCTACCTGTATGGATATTATGGCTACAACCAGATATGTATTGCACCAGAAGATCAGGAGAAAACCACCTTTACTTGCCCTTATGGAATATTTGCATTTCGCCGCATGCCATTTTGACTTCGCAATGCTCCAGCCACTTTTCAAAGGTGTATGACATCTATTTTTTCTAACATGGTGGAGCGCATAATTTAAGTTTTCATGGATGATTTCTATGTGGTGGGATATTCGTTTTAAGGATGCTTGAGCAATATGAATCCGGTGCTAGCAAGATGTGAAAATTCAAATCTAGTACTCAATTGGGAGAAATGTCATTTCATGGTACAATTAGGAATTGTGTTGGTACATAGTGTCAAGTTTGGGAATAGAAGTTGATAAAGCAAAAATTGAAGTAATAGCCAAACTACCACCACCAACCTCTGTCAAGCGGGTTAGAAGCTTCTTGGCCATGCTGGTTTTTACAGAAGATTTATAAAGATTTTTTCACACATTACAAGGCCATTGTGCAAACTTTTGGAGAAAGATGCTTGCTTTGATTTTGATGAAAATTGTATGAAGGCATTCAACTTCTTGAAAAGAGAATTGACAACCGCTCCTATCATTGATGCACCTGACTGGGCGGAGCCAATTGAAATTATGTGTGATGCAAGTGACTATGCAGTGGGAGCAGTGCTAGGGCAGAGGAAAAATAAGGTATTTCACACCATTTACTATGCTAGCAGAACCTTGAATGCCCCTGAGATTAACTATACCACTAAAAAAAAAGGAGCTTTTAGCAGTGATGTTTGCACTCAACAAATTTAGATCATACATTTTCGGAAGTAAAAATAGTGGTTTATACTGACCACTCAGCCATTAAATATCTCATGCTAAAACATGATGCCAAGCCAAGGTTAATCAGATGGATTATGATTCTACAAGAATTTGATGTGGAAATCAAAGATAAAAAGATATCTGAAAATGTGGTAGTTGATCATCTCTCACGCTTAGAGAATCATATTGATAGTGAAATGGACAAATGGCCAATTAATGACTCCATTCTAGATGAAAGACTATTGGCTGTTTAGAGTAGTAAAGAGCGTTGGTTTGCAGACATTGTTAATTACTTAGCATGCAAAATCATTCCTTATGGAGCATCATGTAAACAGAAAAAGAGTTGTTTTCTCAAAAGTGAAGTATTATCTATGGGATGAGCCTATGTTGTGCAAATATTGCTCAGATAAGGTGAATCGCAAATGCATCCCAGAAGAAAAAATGTACTCCATATTGACTCATTGCCATGCCTTAGAATGTGGAGGACATTTTGGAGGCAAGCGCACACCAACAAAGGTGTTGCAGAGTGGATTCTATTGGCCTTCATTATTCAAAGATGCACACTCTTTTGTGACTACTTGTGATAGATGCCAAAGGATGGGACAAATCTCAAAAAGAAATGAAATGCTTCAGAAGGGCGTGCTTGAGGTTGAAGTCTTTGATGTATGGAGACTCGATTTCATGGAACCATTTTTCCTCTCTATGGGGTAGAAATACATTTTGGTAGCTATGGATTATGTCTCCAAATGAGTAGAAGCAATAGCCATTCCCACTAATGATGCAACAGCGGTACTGAAAGTTCTGCGCAAGAATATTTTCTCAAGGTTGTTAACCTCCCTTGATGCATTATAAGTGATGGAGGATCAAATTTCTACAACAGGCTATTTGAGATATTGCTGAGAAAGTATGGAGGTCATCATCGTACTGCTTTGACATTTTACCCCAGACAAACGGCCAAGCTGAAATATCAAATAGAGAAATCAAGATGATATTGGCAAAGACAATGAGCTTATCCAGAAAGGATTGGGCACTAAAGTTAGAACATGCACTATGGGTTCACAGGACTGACTATAAGACGCCTATTGGCATGGCATGTCCCCGTATCGTCTGGTTTATGAAAAGGTTTGACACCTACCTGTGGAGTTGGAATATAAAGCTTACTGGGCCATGCACACTCTGAATTTCAGCATGAGGGTTGCATGGGAAAAGAGATTGCTTCAATTAAGTGAGCTGGATGAACTAAGGAATGATGCCCATGAGAACGCCAAAACTAAAAGGTCATGACCAAAGCTTGGCATGACAAACACATATTTAGGCGCCACTTCTATCAAGGTCAAAAGGTACTTTTGTTTACCTCTATACTCAAACTGTTTGCAATTAAGTTGAAGTCCAGATGGTCTGGACCATTCAAGATCACACAGTTATTTCCATATGGGAACATAGAAATTACTCATCTTGACAAATACACTTTCAAGGTGAATGGACAAAGGCTTAAACCATATGATGAAGGAGGAACCAACTCAGAGAGGCTCACTACTTCTAAACACTAATGCAGCTACACAAAATACCCTAAAATCACTATAAAACGCAAGAGAACGGCTTCAATTATAGCAATAAAGGGTCAAACCACAGGGAGACAAATTAAACTCTTAGCACGCAAACTCGTTAACCCTAACAACATGCACAAAATTAAGAAGAAAATTGAGATGTATAGTGACCAAATAGGGAATAAACAATAATAAAATTAAATATAGAATTAAATTGAATTACGGAGAGAAAGAAAAAGCACATGGGTTTTGTTGAAGTTTAATGAGACAAATTACTCCTAATATGTTTCGGGTGGCTAAAACACACAAGATTAAATCAAAGTCCCAGGTTTTATTTTTATGATAATAGGAAAGTGTTGTTTTTTCACTCTAACACACTGAAGATATAATTAGAATTGTAAATCTATAGAATGTTGAACACATAGCATATAAATTCATCCTCATTATACTAAAATTCTAACAAGATGCGTTATAAATTTTAATATAAATTTGAAGCACATAAACACTATAATCCTCCCCTAAGAACTCCTTTTTTCAAAGAAGGATTCAAGAGTTTCTAGACTAAGTATGCTCCCAATTCCGTAGCTAAAGAGGCAATCAGTCTTGGGCTTGAACAAGCATG
>JAOWBN010236613.1:0-12293 GCA_028565015.1 Pinguicula moranensis
AAAATTTGTAATTTTATAAAGATTGATAAATTTAGACTTGTTTAAAAAATTATAAAAATAATTTTTTTAATATAATTATCGGATACGAAAAAAAAATATTATAAAATTAAAAAAAATCCATCGACCCGTAGGGCCAACCGTGTAGGACCCGCCGCAACCCGGCGGGTGGCCCATGGCCCGGAGGGCCGGCGGGCCGGTTAGCTCGCCGGCAAGGGTCAAGGGCTCGGGTCCAAATTTTCTGGACCCGGGCCCGGCGGGTTTGGGATGGCCGGGCCGGTTTGCCCGGCCTGGGCATCTCTAGTCTCAACTACTTACTCGAGCATTCTTAGCTCCCTTAAAATACAGTATTCTCTTGAGGAAGACATACTCTTACATATGGTATGGAATAAGATAACACCTAAAAAAATAATGGTCTTCGGATAGAAGCTATTACAAAATGCCTTACCTATGAAAGCCGAACTATTGGACAGGAACATCATAAAGGATGAACAACTCCTCACCTGCACCCTCTGCCAATCAGGTACTGAACAGGAATCTATCACTCATTTATTCTCTAACTGCTTGATTATTGTGCAGATTTGGAAGGTAATACACAAATGGTTATGGAGTGAATCAGGAGCTTCTCAGAACCTGATGCAGGCACCAACATTGCATGATTTCTATGCTTTAAGACCAGGTGATGTTAATCCTTGTGTATGGAAGTCTATATGGCTTTCCACAGCCTGACAGATTTGGAAAACACGATATAAAAAACAATTACAAGCAGTGGAGAACAATGCATAGATTACCCAAATCATACAACATTCTACATGGTTATGGGTAAAGGCAAAATGAACAGACCATTTGTTTTCTTACACTCTAGTAGACTGGCTCTTAAGGCCATAAACATGTATGAGGTTCAATAAGTGAAAAAACATTGGTAGTTCACATTCTCAAAAGTGGATTTATGGGCTGGCAATTCAATCAGAGTCTTTGACTCTGAGAAATATTGCAGACTCTCTGCTTTTTTATCTTGCCTCCCTCCCTCTTTACTACCTGAAGGGTGTTTGAAGGTGCCTTACAGAATTCTGGACATCAGAGACTCACCAAGCGATGGCTATAACTGATCAACACTATCCCTCAACCCATCCCCTCTGACCCCGCATTGCCTTACTCTTGTGCATGTTAATATCTTTTCATCTCTTGAAGGTACAGGTAGGGCGTCCCTAAGGACGAGACTTCACACAGCCTAGACAGTCAGGATACTTTATGTATTGATAACTTAACAGGGGAGGAGTGAGCTGAAGCCATACCAGGAGGTGTAACATATGGTTTATATGGTTTTACATTACTCTCAATATCCAGAAGCATTCAGGAACGTAGGCAGAGCTGTGTACCAATCCATATGGATTTATAAGTTGACAGTAAAGACTCTTGTTGCTCATACTCTAAAAGTCATACATGAGATGTGTACCATCCATAGGATGATAAGATGACAACTACGATCCTTGGCAAGAAATAAAATAATAGATATGAGCGACCTGCTTAGCGGAGGAGGAATGCGATCACTGATGTAAAATCACTATACATAGTGAGTCTGGTGGTTGTAGTGTGTTGGTAGCGTTTGTTCTTTCACGGGAACACGATTGTAAATATTTCTTTTATTTTATTAAAATTTGGCTTATAAAAAAAAACATTGGCTCTAGCTAGAAAGGGGATCCTGTGAGCAATATCCTAACTGAGGAGATAACTATCAATTAACAACTGGCGGAAGTCATAGAAATGATGAATATAGGACACAAAATAGGGATATCATATGAGCCTAATTTTGAAGAATGCAAAAAAATTGTTCATGGATCTCAACAAGCAGAAAGACGCAGGTAGCAAAGGTGGCCACCCAGCAAGCTCTCACCGAACAATAGAGGACTTAATAAATCCATGAAACTTTTCACATACCATGTTAGAGGACTTGGGGGAGTGGGAAGAAAGAGAAGTGTAAAAAGTCTCATTTTCAACCCGAAACCAGATTTTATTAGTTTGCAAGAAGCTAAAATGGAAAAAATTGATAGAAGGTTGTGTGCCTTGCCGTGGTATGATTTAGAATTTGATTGGGTGTAAAAAGGATCGATTGGATAGTCAGGGGGCAACTATGTATCTGGAATTGCGAAAAAATTCAGAAGACAAAGCATAATACTAGGATAAGGGTACATAGGTGTTATAGGAAACTGTCATAATGAAGTTGAGGTATCAAATATGATAAATGTTTATGGTCCTAAGAGTCTTCACGAAAGACGGGAACAATGGAGAGAACTTATAGCTGAATATGCAGGTAAGATAGATGAGAAGTGGTGTCTCATGGGAGACTTCAATGCAATACTACACAGAAATGAGAGGAAAGGGGTTGCACCATACACCAGTGAGAAGGAAATCAGTCTATTCAGGAACTTTGTAAGTTATATGGAACTACAAGATCTAAGGATGACTAGAAGAAGGTTCACATGGTATCTAAGATCCCAGAGGGTCATGAGCATGTTGGACATATTTTTAGTTAGTGAGAATTGGCTAGGAAAGGACATGGCTTGAACGGAAGTTGGACTAGACAAGGCTGAATCAAATCATTGTCCAATTAGCGTGAATTATAAGGTTCAGGACATGGTTGCTGTCTCATGCTCAACCTGTACCATACTTGACAACCTTTATCTTATCCTTGATTCTTTGACTTGCATAGCCTGTTAATCCTTGACTCTTCCATATATTTTCAACTATCACATATTGTATTCCTCCATCTGGATCCATATATCTAATACTTTCAGAAGGCTTATGATACCTTGAACTGGAGCTACTTAATAAATGTAATGAAGAAGATGGAGTTTCCTCCCTGCTGGAGATGGTGGATTAGAGAGTTCGTGGAATCTTCCTTTCCATCGGTTATGATTAGTGGAAGTCCAACGAAGGAGTTCCATCCTACATGGGGGCTAAGGAAAGGTGATCCTATATCACTTTTTTGGTTTATCATAGCAACACAAGGACTGTCTAACATGATCAACACAGCCAAAGCGATAAATCTATTCCGAGCAGTTGAAGTTGGGAGGCTGAACATAGCTATCTCTCATCTACGATTTGCAGATGATACGGTATTGTTCGGGAAAGGATCATGGCAGACAATTAGTACATGGAAAGTTATTCTCAAAAACTTTGAACTAGTATCAGGACTTCAGATCAGTTCCACAAGAGCCATCTAACAGGACTCAACATCCCACATCACAATATTGAGGAAATGTCTCTTTATATGGGATGCAGAATTAGTGGCCTTCCATTTAAATACCTAGGCCTGCCAAATGGTACAAACCATGGAAGATCACACACATGGAAACCAGTAATTAAGAAATATGACAAAGGGTTGGGAGATTGGAAGCATAAACACATTTCAATGGGAGGAAAACTGGTAATGTTAAATTATGTGATGAATGCACTACCATCTCACCTTTTCAGCCTCCACAAAGCTCCCAATGCTGTGATTAAACAGCTGAACATGAGGCAGAGGTCTTTCTTCTGAGGAAGTACACATGAAAAAATGAAGATGGCTTGGGTGGCTCAGGAAAAAAACACAACACCTATAGACAAATGGGGTATGTGAGTGGATTTTAATGAGGCGCTGATGGGGAAATGGGGGGATAGAATTCTCAGGGGTAAAAACAACTTGTTATTAAATACATTGAGATCCATATATGCAGATCAAGGTGCGCTAGAAGTGGGGGATTTAAAGGAACTTAAAGCACCAACAGCTCAAAACAATAACTATGGGGGTAGAAGCAGGGGGAGAGCTTACGCTTCTAAGTGGTGGAATGGCATACAAGAAACCCAAAGTGCTACTTGGTTTTAGCAGAACATGAAGATCAACATGGGATCAGGTGCTGGAGTACGTTTATGGCTGGACAAGTGGACTAGCAATATGACCTTAGAAGATAGATTTCCATTACTCTACTGCATTGCAAGTAATAAGATGATAAGTGTGGCTGAGTCTGGAAACTGGGAAGGTAATAGTTGGTCCTGGCAATGGAATTGGAGAAGGAACCTAAGAGGAAAGGAGCCTACTGAATTTTATGAACTTTCTATCTTATTGCAGGATTTGGCGCCTCAACAGCAAGGAGGGGGATATGTATACATTCCTAGGGAGCATAGATGGTAAGTAAATGCTGAAGGAGGCATATCAACAAATCAGGTATGCTACTGCACAACCATTCCCCGAGGAAGTAGCAGAGGAGCTGCAACTATTCTTGAACAAGGTAGCGCCAAAAAAGGTTAGTATCCATGCCTAGAAATTATTACAAAATGCATTGTCAACCAAAAAAAGGTTACAGGATAAACACGTTATTCCTGAAGGTCAGGATATTAATTGTTGCCTGTGCAAAACTAACCAAGAAACGGTGGAGCATGTGTTTCATGAATGCAAGTTCATAAAACAGGCATGGGAGCTGATCAAGAGTTGGCTTGAAGGAAGAGTGTAAATGGAGCCCGCACACTACCATTACACATAGCCAGCAAACCTCCTCAAGTTGCACCAGAAGCCTGTACAGCCATCTGGCTAGCCATTATGTGGCAAACTTGGGAAGCCAAAAATCAAGCTAATTTTATAGGAACAGAGCCAGATGCAAATCTAATTGCACAAATTGTGCAGAGGAATACATGGATGTGGATGAAAACATACTGGAGTGCTACTACCTTTCCTTACTCACTAAATGACTGGTTGATTCATCCAGTAACATGCATGAAAGTGAAATATTAAGCTGGAAATCACAGTGCACGCAGACAACACCAAATTGAATTATGCTGCTTCGGTGCTGCCACAGCTCAAGTGCTGAAACAACAAAAGATCAGCTAAGCCACATAAAAGCAGGGTAGTAAAGAGCACATACAAAGCTGTTATCAGAAACAACATTAATGACAAAATCAGCATGAGTAGAAAAACTACTACCAAAACCCTACTGCAAGAACTCTGAAGCTCTCAAGTGCATAAACATAGTTTAAGCACACATGACCACAAGAAGAAAGATGGGTTAGATCTAGAGCCACTGGAATACATAGAGATCATGGTAGTAAGAACTTCTTTACTGGTTCTAGGTCCTCTACTCATGTTTTTGTGTTTAATCTAATATGTGTGTCAACTGAAGTGTTACCCTCACCACTATAGGGATAGCTCACCAACCATAACCGAGTTGTGTACCAATTTTCCTACATTGGGAAATTGACAATGTGACAGTCATGACATTGTGTTTGGTGAAAAGCGGATAATGGCGATGATTTAAATGTTGAGATACTTTGTGATCTACTATGACGCTAGGTGATCCATGTACCAGATCACTCTTAACTATATTGAGGGGAATGCGAACGAAAGACATAACAGTTAGCTCAATCCCAAAGATGTTGCCAGTAGACACCTACTAGCAGGAAAAGGAGTTCTTAGTACTTTGTATTTTAGTTTTTTGGTTATTATTTCCTCTTTGTCTATTTCTAATTTTATTTCTTTGTACATACATTATTTACACATAATGAATTTGGCTTATCAAAACAAAAAACATCTCCAAAGAACTAAGCAATAGAAATCAACTACTAAATTAACAAGGGTTACATTGCTCTCATAGACAATAGTTGTAGCCCATTGTTTAGGACAATAGTTGTAGCCCATTGTTTTGGCTACATCAATGCCCCAAAATAAGGTTCATGTTATACACAAAAGATTAATGACAGTTATGTTTATAGAGGCAAGAAACCCCCTTGGATCATGAAGAACGTGCGCAATATTCTGTCACCCTAATGCTCCTTTTTCATCTCCATGGCTCCTCTCCAAGTGTTAGTGCCTTGTACCCCGGATCCTGGAAAGATTTTGCCCCAGAATTATTTTATGGGAAGAATACGTACGTCATTTCAGGGGGGAGACATCTCGGAATCGTTCTCCTTCAGGGACATAGAAAGAATTAATCCACGATTTAAGGGGAGACGTTTGCAGAGTTCCAACCCCTGCAGAGTCCGAAAGCTCCAAACTAGGATCCCTCCAAAATGAGCTGTTTTGCTGTCTCTCGAAAGATATCCAGGAAGTTAGCTTCCTCGAGAAGCTTACAAGATATAGCGTCTTCGGGGAGCTTTGACTTTAGTTAGCTCTCTTCGAAAGATTTGAAAAGATATTTTTCCGTATGTGAGTAAGGGTATAATGGTCATTCCACACTTTACTCTGTAGTTTCCCAGTAAAATAGATATGTAGCATCCAATTTAGGGCTACGACTTGAATATCTGAAGCAACGACCTTGCAATCAGAATTTTGTATTTTATGGGGCTTTTGGAGTTTTTTCTTTCCTTTTTTCCCAAAGGCATTTAGTGACCTGAAATTACCAGAGGAAGAGAAATGGGCAATAAAAGTGCGTCCCCCTATCAATATTGATTCAAATTAGACTAAAATAGTCTACATAAAATAGGTATAAAATGGATTCATCATCACTTCTCAAGTATGCATAATTAGGTTGATTGAATTGATCAGTTGCTTTAATGCTCCAACAATCGTCTTCGTGATTTGGATGTTTCAAAGCTTTAAACACATTAAACTTAACTTCTTCTCCTTAGACTTTGAGGATTGGCTCTCCTCGTTGGACATCAATTAGTGCAACTCCTGTTGCTAGAAATGGTCACCCTAAAATATTGGAATACTTTATCTTCCTCCATATCCAGATTAATGAAATTTGCTGGAAAGATGAATTGTCCACTTTGACTAAGACGTCTTCAATTATACCTTGAGGGTGTTTGATAGATCTGTTTGCCAGTTGCAGAGATATAGTTGTAGGTCTGACTTCTCCTAACCCCAGCCTCTGAAAAATGAATAGAGGCATAAGATTAATGCTTGCACCTAAATCACATAACAACTCTAGCAAGTGTGGAATTTCCAAAGGAACATGGAATAGTAAAACTCCATGGATCTTCCAACTTTGGTGGCAACTTCTTTTGGAGGACTGTACTACATTCTTCACTAAGAGCTACAGTTTCGTAGAACTTCACGTAGCATGGCATTTGTTCCAAAACTTCTGCAAAATGAATGTTAATATGTAGTTTCTTAAAAAACATCAAGAAATTTATGAAATTGTTTATCTTCCCTTGTATTAGTTTTTTTTGGGAATGGGACTGTTGGTCTATACTCTTCCTTTTTTGGGATGTCACTTCTTAAGGCCTTAGTGTGGACTCCTTCTTGACAAGTGGGGTAACTTTGGGAATACTTTCCACTTCCTTTTCATTTCTTAGGATTATGGCTTGACACTGCTCCTTGTTACATGGCAGTATTCCTGGAGGTCTTTCTGCTAACTGTTTTGATAGCTATCCCACTTGAGTTTTCAAATTTCTTATAACCATTGTATGATCCTTGAAGTTGGCTCTGGTTTCTTGAAAAAATCCGTGTGAAGTGGTGGCCAACTGTGCCATCAAGTCTTGTAGATTTTGGTTGTTTCTTGAAGTCCATGCTAGTTGTTTTATCAACTCTTCTGATGAAGGGCGATGCAACTGTGGATTCCCTTGGAAAGGTCTTGCTCCTTGAAAAGGTTCTTGACCAAGAGGGTTCAACAAATGTTGGTTGTTACTCCTTGAGAAATTGAGATGGTTAATCTTCCTTGTGTTGAAGTTTTGATATCTGGGTTGGTTTGATACAAAGTTCAGATGCTTATGGGACTGTTGTAAATTGCTGTCACTTCCTAACATTGCCCTCGAGGGTGAGGTACTCCACATGATTCACAAGATCTTTGCTGCATAATCATTACTTGTCGCAGAGGCATGCCTTGGTTCATGAATGTTTCAAAATTGGTACTCATAGCTTCCATAGTGGCTGTCAAGGAATCCACTTTGTCTATCTCATATTTTACTCATACTCTCCTAGCACTATCTCTTTGTAGGCTATCTGTAACAGTTTTGGGTAATAGGCTCCAAGATTACGTATGCTTCATTATATGTGTTCTTCATGAAGGTGCCATTGGCACCTGCATCTATCTCTCTTCTTGTTGTGCTTTCTAGACCATTATAAAAAAAACTTGTATTTGCCTCCAGTGTGGCAGACCATGAGTTGGTCATCTTCTTAGCAAGTATTTAAATCTTTCCCAGGCTTCATACAAGGTTTCCATGTCTCTATGCTTGAAAGATGTAATTTCACTGAGGAGTCTAACTGTCATGGGCGGTGAAATTTTTTTTGTGAGAAATGTTTTCCTTAGATCATCCCTTGCGTGGATAGAATAATCTCAGTTTAATAGCATCTGAAGTAACATTTGAGTACTTGAGGGTGCCACAGATTTTCACAAATGCACTGATATGTGAATTTGGGTCCTTTGTTGCTCCTCTATATATAGAATGTTGCATGATCTGTTGAATTGTAGTTGATTTTAGCACAGAATTGTTTACTTGTACGGCTAGTCTCCTTATGGAGGGAATCACTTCCTCTGTACGAGGCATGGAAAAATCTTCCTTGGAAACATCATCTTCATTTGGTACCAACATTATGCCAGTGTCGTATCCTTGCTCCTGGCACTGCATTCTTTTTATCCTTCGTTCTCTCCTTTTGGCTTGAAATGTCCATTCAATTTCTGGATCTCCTTCACCAGCAGTTTCACCTCAAGCTAGACTGATTCACAACCTGCAACCAAGAAATTCAACAATTAAAATAGTAATAAAAGGGTTCAATCTAGTTATGAACTTGGGCGGCGTTGATCTTGTTAAAGCTAACAATCCCTAGCAACGGCGCCAAAAACTTGAAGTGCAAAAACTTGTAGTATTAACGTCTTTCAAGAGTACAAGTCGCACAATTAATATAATGATAAGAAGGATATCGAACCTCAAGGATTGGGGTTAACAAACACTAATATTAACAAGTTTCATACAATTTGAACTAATGATAAAGATGTTGTTTTTGATCTATTGGTTATTCTCTGAACTACGCATAAACAGAGATATGTAAAATGCAATAAGGTAAGTTTAACACAAATGCAGTGAATAGAAACATCAATGGATTGCACTTTTACCACTTGACGCCCTTGGGTGGATTCATAGTAAGACTATCATGCTTCGTTCCTAATGTTTTGCCTACTAGATTCTCCTTTTCTAGGCATAAACCTCTCGAGACTTTATGGCCTTCTTTGGTTCACAAATGAGCACCTCTCGAATGTCACATTTAAGAAAACCAAAGACCTTGCTCACGAGTAATCTGCACATGGCAGTATCGATTCTATAGGCATTCTCATGCTAATGCAATCGATATGGGTTTTGCTATAACTAGAGTAACTTGTGCCTCTCGGCCTCCCACTACTCTTAGTGCATCTACCTATGCTATCCAAACATACATAAATCAGGATGAAATACAGCAAAACAAAACATACGATTAGTGTTAAAATAAGATAAACATTCTACGTTCTCCCGAGTTCATCAAGGGCAACATTGCACCCCTAGACAAAGAGTCTTGGTTCATGCTTAAGGCAAGAGCCATTCTACGAATTACAAATATTGAGTTCATAACAATAAGCAAATAAATTGAAGTCGATCTCCTTTGAGCGCGAGTTCATGAACAAGTGATCCCTAAACCCTTACTCTCTGTACACTCTTTTTTGGCTCTCGCAGATAAGATGTTTTTGTGATTTATATACCACGTACATTAGCTTCTCTCAGAAGTTTGGAGTCCAGTAAAAGGGTAGATTGTCTTCCTAATGGGTTTGGTGTACACCAAATGTGTACAAGCACCACCATGCAAGATAATTTGAAATTGGAGCTGGTGCCATACCCTGAATTTATGGGGTAAAACCTTTGCTTTTCGGGTTGTTACCCTTCTTTTCTTCTCAGTGAGCATTAAATGAGCTATTACTATGAAAGAAGGAAAAATGAATATAAAACGTGTCTCCTAATCAATATTGAGCCAAATCATAATCAAATAGTCTGCATTAATTAGCATAAATTCGGCTCATCAAACTCGTTTACGTGTTTATGCATCAGATGATTGTGAACTTTGGCTCGATAACCAGGGATGAGGTTGTCGCTTCCATATGGAAGTACATCACCACACTTATCTTCCTGAGCACCATTTCTACCATGCGTGTTTGTGCGGTTGTCCTAATTGCCCACAGTGATCCTTCGGTCCCATGAAAATGGTGGCAATCTCGGTGCCTATTGTAGTTTCAAGGATACGAGTATGTCACACCGTATGCACCAAACGAAGGCCCGAGTGATGGGAGATAGGTATGACATTACATATCCAGACTCTACGATACGCCCAGCTGCTCCCATTAGGAAAGCAAGGACAATTTTGTTCTCCATGGGACATTATCACAAATTAATGATCTGCAATGGGAGATCTGGGATGATGTTGCGAGCTAAATGAGAATTGTCATATATTTATAGGAGTTAATTAGCTTTGTTTCTCATGAACTAGGTAAAGTTTCTTCTTTGCTTTTGTGCATAATTTCGACACCAGTGCATGATACTTTATGCCATCTTACATACATTATCCTTTAACTTTATGGATTGTATGTAGCATAGGTTGGGGGAGTACAGATGAGACGTGCGTATTTCTTATATCACATCATTTCTCATTTATTTTTTGTAGGCTACCATGGCGTGCACAAAGTAAGTATCAAAGCCAACCAAGAAGCCAAGGTGCGGGGATGGGGCAAGCTCTTTAGTAGTACCTCCTCCTCCCCTCCTTCTAATGGCCCAAGAGCAAGAGATCCCTTGTCTATTGAGTAATGGAGGATATATAGTAGGCTCCATAGTGTAGAATCCCATCAGATTTCATATACAGAAAGGTGGCCATTGAGGAGATACCATATTTGATATCGACAATGCTTACTATGAGCTGGATGACTTCTTCTATCAGCTCAGCCTGATATATACGCAGATGGTGCGAGAGTTCTTTGCCACCATGAAGCTTAATGAGCAAGACAGACAAGTTCCTCGTGTGTGCATTGTACTAGTTAGTATTACTCCTGCCATTGGCAGGTCGATGTATGGATGAATTTAGAGAGTTCTGCAACCGCGAGGATACTCTGAATTGTAAAACTTGAAATTGGAGAACGAAGGAAACTTGTGTTATTGAATCGTCTCTTCTGATAATTGTCTTACACCGAGATATATCCTTATATAGAGAAGGAATACAAATCTGACAAATATGTATTACAAACGCATGTGTATGAAACAATAAATGTATGCGTGCTTGTCTACTTCCTTTTCGCTTGTCTCCTTGACATTCGTGGTGTAGGAGTGTTTCTTTCATTATGATAATGAGGTGGGTGAGGTCCATTTCCAACACTCCCCCTCAAGATGGACGAAAGATATCAACTAAGCCCATCCTATTATAGAGTCTCTCAAGATTTAGGGAACTAAGACTCTTAGTCAACACGTCAGCAACTTGTTCTTTGGTAACTATGTGATTCAGTTCTAACAACCTGCTATTTAATTTTTCTTTGATGAATAACCTATCAATTTCCATTTGTTTGGTTCTATGATGTTATACTGGGTTGTTAGCAATGCTAATAACTACTTTATTGTCACACCACAACTTTAGTTTCGGATCTGGATTCATCTTGAGTTGTACAAGTATTGATCTCAACCAAATCATCTCAGTAACACTTGAGGTCATTGCCCTATATTTTGTCTCAGCTGTAGAACGAGTCACTACTGTCTGTTTCTTACTCCGCCAAGAGACTAGGTTGCCCCATACAAACTTGCAATAACCAGATATGGACCGTCTATCATTAGCACAGGTAGCCCAGTCTGAATCGCAGTATCCATCGATATTCAGATGTTCATTTTTTCTAAAGATAAATCCTTCTCCTGGTGCGTTCTTCAAGTATCTCAATATCTGGTGTACAACATCCAGGTGACCCTTTCTAGGGTCATGCATATACCTACTAACTATACTTACAACAAATGATATATCTGGTCGAGCATAATTTAGGTGTATAAGTAGACCTACCAGGCTTTGATATTATTCCCTATCAATTGGCTCACCTGGTTCTGCATGCAACTTTAGCCTCTGGTTAATCAGCATTTTTGCGGGCTTGCAACCCAACATACCTATCTCCTGGAGCAAATCTACAACATACTTTCGGTGGGATAGAACAATTCCCTCGGGCCCACGAGCAATCTCAATTCCAAGAAAATACTTCAATTGACCCAAATCCTTTAACTCAAACTCCTTGCCGAATCTCACCTTCAATTTTGCAATCCCTTTCATCATCACCTGTAATGATCATGTCATCCACATATACTGCTAGCACCGTGGTATGACTCCCATCATGCCTGAAGAA
>JAOWBN010236624.1:0-12292 GCA_028565015.1 Pinguicula moranensis
AAATTGGATCTACCCGGTGACTATAATATTAGTGATACTTTCAATGTTGCTGATTTACTTCCGTTTGATATAGGTGATGATTTGAGGACAGATCCTTTCTAAGAAGGGAGAATGATGCAATCGAAGTTGCATCCAAACTTACTAGTGTCGTGGACCAAGAGGTCGTGAAAATGGAGTCCAATGGAGAGCCCAAAGATGGCGAGATGGTTGCTGCAAGTTGTAATCCATTAAGGCTTAGAGAAGGGCCAATCACACGGTTAAGAGCTAAGAAATTCAAAGAGGCTTTGAACTTAATGATCCAAGGATTCTGGGATCGAGAAGAAGGAAATGGACCCCCAAGGCCTATTAATACTTAGTGGGCCCCACGTCCCAATTGAAAACAGTTTGGCTCTCAACAAGTGTTTTACATTCTTTTAACTTCACAAAGGCGCCGTCTTTAGTTTTCAAAAAGAACACCCAAACCTTTATGCTAAAATCATATACCACAGATAGAAAATACCTGTTACTACCATGTGTGGGAACAAGTTCAAGTCCCCGCAGATCAGCATGCAAATAATCAAGTCTTTGCTTAGATGCACACCTTTAGGAAACTTTAATCTATGTTATTTTCCTAGCACACATGCTTGACAGAAATCAAGATCATAGATGGCATGCTTTCCTAAACTACCTAGAGAATGAAGAACAGACAGACATTTATGGCTCATATGTCCTAGTCTCAAATGCCACACTTTAGTATTTTCAGATGCATACAAAACTAATGCACAATCATCAACATGTTCTAGATGTTTTTCTTCTAAAAAATATAGTCTATTTTTACTCTTTGTAGTTAAAATAGTTTTTCCATTTTTGAAAACATTTATTGAAACCTTTTCAGCATGAAAAGAACATCCAAACTCTTCTAGAGCACCTAAAGAAATAAGATTTCTTTTTTAATTATGAAACTTATCTTACATCAGACATGCTTACTCATTTATCTTCAAACAAATGCAACTGATGGACCTTGTGCCTTCTACTAAGCACTTATTGTGATTACCCATAGAGACCATACCTCTTTTTGACTCATTTAGATTATCAAACCAGTTTTGTGTTGGCACATATGATACGTGCACCTTGAATCTAACACTCATTCATCACATTAAGCAACTTCAGAAATAGTAAGGACCTCAGACAAATAATCAAAAACATACAAAACTTCACTCACTTCTTCATCATGTTTTAAAGTAGTCGCAATTGATTTCTGATTTTTCTGATAGCTCATTTTTCAACTTAAAGCAATACTTCTTTGTAAGTCCTATATTTCTTATTTTTATTCCTATTATCTTTATCATTATTATTATTATTATTATTATTATTATTATGTTTAAATTTTTTACCAAAATTTTTATTACCATACTGCTCAGGTTTGATATTGACAAACAACACACTTGATTGTTTTCTAACATCATGATTCCAGTTCCTTGGATTTTAAACCACACAAAATAATCTCTACACTAGAATATTGCAATGAATTTAACCACAAGGGTAAGACCGCGTACATTTGGCCCCCCATACCCAACTTAGTTGGGAATATACTGGGTACATTGTGGTTGTCGTTGTGGTGTATTCTTAACCACTAAGAAAGATTCAAATAGGAAATTTAATAGAATCATAGCCAAACTAGTATTATCTAGTTCATGTTTCGTACCTTTTAAAATCTGATTCAGTTTAAAAAATTCATAATGGTTTTACCAGAATCCATTTTTAAAGAAAACAAGGATCCTTTAACAAAGATCATATTAGTAAGAGCTTTAGATACATATATTGAGTTTAGCTTAGTCCACAAAGTTAGAGGGTATTTATCCCCATTAACCTTCCTAAGCACAGAGTCATACAAATTTAAGATGATCAAATTATATGCATCTTCTTTGACTTCCATCTCTTTCTTTTTCTTATCTTCAGAACACTTATTTAGGTCATCTAACAAAGCGTAATGAACCTTATTATGAGATAATAAGGCTTTCATTCTTTTACTCTAACTATTAAAGACGCTACAACACAACAACACAACGTACCCAGTATATTTTCAACTAAGTTGGGGTTTGGGGGTCAGATGTACGCGGCCTTAGCCTTGTAATTATACAAAGAGGCCGTTTCTGTTGCAACCCAATATGCATTGCGCCAATTTGATATATTGAGTTCCAACAACTTCACTAGATAGAAGTACTGGAATTTAATAGAGTTATTTTTCTCTAGTCCATTATTAGCACAAAGCTAAAAGAATTGTCAATTACGACTCTTACAACTCCATTTGCAATGGACTTCAATCCTAGTGGCATGTCTGCTATTAGACCGAAACAGTTTTGCAAACAAAGATAAAACAGTGAACAAGACTAGTGATAATATAGCAAAAATAGATATAGGGTGTAACATAAAATTCACAAAATCTCACAGAAGAGGTGGCAAGCCTCACACATATCCATACAGTCACAAAGAGGTGGCAAGCCTCACAAATATCCACAAAGAAAGCTGTAAATAGCCCCAAATGTAATGGTCACAGAATCTCAGAATATTATAAATGCAAGATCTAACGTATCAAAACACATGCAACGGACATTAACTACTAAGAAGGTTAAGTTGTCCTCACCCACAAGATTAACTTCTCATTTAGCCTTTCTAAAAAAATTTCAACGATTATTTTCAAGAATCACCTCAAAACCCTTTAGATCTGAATGTCAGAATAGCAGATCTATCCGAAATTCCACATAAAGCCAAATAATCTGGCTCTTACACTACTTGTAAAGACATTGGACAAAATTTATTCCCACATTCGTATAATAATTGTTTCCATTGTACCCAAGCCATTCTAGTTGTTTTGGGGCTTTTACCCCCAAAATACCTCATATCAATAATTGTAGAGTCCATTCATTTATATATTTCGTTTTTTCTTATCTTTGGCCATGTGGTACAAGTTTGCACAACACTTTCCTTTTTACTTTAGATTACTTATCTCAGTTAAGAAACAAGAAGCAACTTGTCGATATTCAAATTGCCAGCAAAGGTAGCCCAATATCCAGTAAGCCATAGTAGACCTCTATGGCAATAAAAAAAGAGGAAGAAAAGTAATGCAATGAGGTATGAGGATATGTATTCATGTCTCCAAACATCAGTGTTCAAATGATTCGACACCACTAGAGACGGCAGGACATGACAGTTCTGGACCCGGACCCTTAACCTTCTGAGGCCGATTAACTGACCTAGACCTCCATGCCACGATTGGCTTATGTGAATCAAATAGTGCATCTTTACTTAGACAATTTCATGATGATTTTGTGTGATTTACACTCATTTAGGTATGATCTAATGATTTTTATGGCAGAATTTATACTTTGATAGTGTTCTATATGCAAACAATGATCATTGGATGAAATTGATAATTTTTTAGGGAGACACGAGCAGAATTTTCAGTGATTAATGTCCAAATTCAAAAACCATAACTTAAGTTATGAGTGTCTAATATGAACGTACAATATACGCATGAAAAGTTTGGAAGAATACTTAAACGTTCCACGAAGAACAATTTACCAGATTCGGATTCTAAAGTGCACAAAATCGATCTTGAATTTCAGTTAGCAAAACTGCCTAGTAACTATTCTGTTTTGTGTAGCCTATATTGGTGGGCCATAAGTTGATACCAATCACATCTTTGTAGAAGATGCCCGATTGAATTTCGGCACAAAATTAGGCAAAATATTGCACTGACGTCGGTAACAAGAAATTGTCCAGGTTCAATGAATCAGCAAATGCCAAAGATTTTGAATTGGATCCAGATAAACATGAGCCAACTTGATGAACTGATCAAAGACAACATTTTTATGATCACATATCAAAATACTTGAGAAGGAAGTTGAATATTAACATCAAAAGCTTAAAATTTAGGATTTTGATCATATTTAGACTTTATCTTCAAATTATATTGATATTCTCATCTTTATCACTTAACCTTGGAGGAATTCTATAAATAGTGGCCAATGTACGTAGTAGAGGGAGGAGTTTGAGTGATGGTCGAATTTAGGCCCTCCTCTTTAGTTTTGGTTGAGTTCTTGTCGTTGGAAAGTCCAAAAGTCCATACAGTTTTGTAATTTTTTGAGCAAAAATTCATATTAAATTGTTTCTTCACTTTTTTTTATCCAAAGATGAGATTCTCGTTCAGAATTCTCATGGCGTGATCATCGACAATGCAAGACTAAGAATTTATTTACTCCTAACGTGGAGTAGGGTGGTTGTGTAACACATTGTTCGAATTTTATGTTCTTTAAAGTTTGGATTTTATGCTACATATTCTACATGTTTCGGTTTTCAACTTGCAGGTTTTGTATGCGTCGAAACATGCTTGTTCAAGCCCAATATTGATTGGTTCTTTAGCTATGGAATTGGGAGCATACTTAGCCTATAAATCTAGAAGCTTTCTTTGAAAAAAGGAGTTTTTAGGGGCGGATTATGGTGTTTATGTGCTTAGAAGTTATATTAAAATTTATAACGTGCCTTGCTAGAATTTTAGTATAACGAGGATAAATTTACATGCCATATGTTCAGCATGCTATAGATTTACGGTTCTAATTACATATTCAGTGTGTTAGAGTAAAAAAATCAACACTTTCCTATTAGCATAAAATCAAACTAAGGATTTTAATTTGATCTTGTGTGTTTTAGCCACCTGAAACATGTTAGGAGTAATTTTATCTCATTAAAATTCAACAAAACTTGTGTGCTATTTCTTTCTCTCCGTAGTTCAATTTTATGATTTATTTTTTATTTGGTCACTATACATCTCAATTTTTTTCTTGTAATTTTGTGCATGTTGTTAGGGAATGAGTCTGCGTGCTAAGAGTCTAGTTTGCCTCTTGCGGTTTGACCCCTTTTTTTGCTATAATTGACGCCGTTCTCTTGCAGTTTATAGTGATTTTAGGGTATTTTAGCTTCCTTAAGATTCACATCATTGTTACTATAAAGCTGGGTTTTATGGCACTGTAAAAACTCCTGTAGTCAGTCTATGACAACCTGCATAGCTGACCGTCACTTGATCAATGTTACTATACACCCACTCCTCTCCTGGTGTTTGTGTTCTGTATTTTCCTTGTGCTCTTTATACTTTCTTATTTTCTTGTAAGAAAGTTGTACATATTTTATTTTATTAATGAAATTTGGCTTATAAAAAAAAGATTTGCATCTTTGACCCTCCATGCCACCCTTCATTTAACATTTATAATTAAGTTGCTTATGTATCTCCTATGTTTTTATACATTAATGAATTAAAACTCACGTAGTTCTCTTATATTACTCACCTATTGGATGAAACTCTAGTCGTTGTCGTTGTTTGGACTCGTACTGCTCATCGGTGCTGCATTAGTATCCTACGTATCGAATGAATCTTCGTCGTCATATTATGCATGTTTTTGTGTTCTACGTGTAGCAGCTATCCAATCATTCAGGCATGTATGATATTCTAAGTTGAGCGAATGAAGGTTTGAACACCGATCGTCTAAAATGTACCCTTCTTTGCTAAAGGCTTGTTCTACGGCCGCTATAAAAATTGGACATGCTAAAACTTTCTTAACAATAAACGATAACATTGTTTTGCTACTCCACAAGAAAATAATATCAAAATCCCAGTGTGAGCTATAGTCGTCACCTGTCTCAGCAATCTTAAAGGTAGTCGTTAGATAAGTGTCGTAGAACTTGACGAGGACGAATGACATTTCGATAGAGAATTTATTATGTTTTCCATTCTTCCTAGCCTTGCTAAACTAGACATACTACTACATGAGTCACTTTCACTCCTAAGAGTTTGTAAAGGAATACTGAACCTTGTTTGATACTCTTCATATAATTCATTTAGTAAAGTATAATTTTTTTTTTATTATAGTCCTATAGTCGACAATGAGTAATTTATCCTCGTTGACAAAATCACCATAATAATCTTCAAATGATTTTTTTAAACCTTCTAATTTTATTCGGATGTCTGAAACGGCTGCAAAATGATAAAATAGTGGTATATTTAAAAGATATTTACATCATTTTGCAGCATTAACATCTATACAAGTTGTGAATTTATTTTCATTTTTAAACTCATTTTAATGGCTCCTATGTTAAAACAAATAGGGACAACAAGGTGGAAAGTTGGTTTATATACATGTGATAATAATTTAGTGTATTCCTTACATATTTTTATAATTTTAAAAGTTTTTCACACTCTAACCGATCACTTGTGTTTGCATATATATTTTGGTATCTATTATTCTTAAAGCTAACCAATAAATTTTTATAAGGTACGATCTGTTGAAGTAAAGTATATGTTAAGTTCTAATGGGTTGAAATAAAACTAACTAATACATTTTCACACGTCTAAGAATTTTTTTATTGATCTAGTATTATTATCTTTACAAAAACTAAACCAATGTTTTGTTACCCTAGATTTACTCATCAAAAATTTAATGGTATGTTTTATTGGGTTAACGCTTAAATCTATAGTTTTAAGAGCATTTTGAACACAAAAATTAATAATATGAGACATGCTATTGGAATTCCGAAATCTATTGTACGTGTCATGAAACATGTTATGTGCGGAAGCATGATAGTGTATAAACATGCATAACAAAAAAAACGGTACTCTTTTCCCATGGATCTTGTTAATTTACATAACTTTTAGGAACAAGAGAAGAAGAAGAAAGATTATACCTCTTGAAGAATCTTCTATTCTTGCAAGTAGTCTCCTTTTTTTAGAAATGTCCAAATGTATACTCTCTAGAGAAGTCCACACCACCTCTTCTCTTGAAACTTATACACCTAAATGTATAACTTTATGTGTGAGTACAAAGAGTACTAGCTTAACACTTCAAATCTATGAAAAGGAGAAAAAACTTCTTCAAATTTTTGCCTTCAATCACCTACAAACCTTTGGTTTTTTCAAGTTTTGTAGAAAAGCAACTTCTCAAAATTCTAGCAAGAATTGAACCATGCACATATATATATATATATAATTCCATATATAATTACACTATTGCATGTAATACTACTGGACATGCAACCTTTGCATGTTGTCTAATTGGTGGAAACTATGCACAAATATACATATCACTTTTGGTCATTTCATAATTAACCATTAAGAGAATAGTGTTAATGTCTGTGACCTTATAGGTTTTCCATAACTTGAATTAGCAGAATCAAATCATAGTTAATGAATTAAACACTTGTAATTTATTAATCCTTCATTCAGATCTATAGACCATGAGTGACCTCTAACAAAATATCATGACCCCCAAATATTAAAAATAGTCATAGAAGGAGACTATTCTTTCAAGAATTAGTTCATGTGTAATTTATATCCCTTAACCTTTTATCATATTCCTAATATTCTATAATTGGGTTATTTGTCATCCTCAAAAATATACATAATATTTCTTGTACTGGAAGTCATGTCATTAAGTTTTAATTAGAAACTCTTTCAAATTAAACTTGTGCTTTGCAAAATATTCATAACTTTTTACAAGTGATCATAAGAATATCTTATCTTAACGATTTTGGAGCGGTGAATTTTTTGTTGATCACTCACAACCTTTACATACTTTGAATCAATCCCAAGATTATCCATTGTTACCCATTTACTGTGTTACTCTGGATTGAATCAAAGATTGACCTCCATCAACATATTTATGTGATGATCTCAATTATGAGGATAACTTACATCCTCTATTCTTTAGAGTATCAATCATCGACAATAGATGATCTCTATGTGGGTCAATCCGATGTACTTGTCTACTACAAGTATCCATGTTTCTAGTTTAAATGTCTCTACACTATAGGTTATGAGATCAACTATTTTCTTTCAAAAAAATGGCTTAGAACATGTTAACCTATCAATATTAGTGATGTCTTATCTCACTAATACTATAGTTAGAGATATTTAGTATTGATAACATAATAGAGTGATTTTATCATCCCATTTTTTTGTGATACATTCTAAGTTATCAACACTATGTTTTACTATTTGGATTTGGAATGCTATAAATAAAGCAAGTAAATAATCAAATAGTAAATGTTGTTACAATCATATATACAACATTAGAGTGTTAATACAAAGGCCCAAGGTGATTGGGCTTAGGATACAATACTAACACATACAACGAATATGTAAAAAATTACCATGAAAAGAAGAATCACATGACATTTTAAATCGTCTACACTTCCCTCATTGTTAGAGCCATTATCAAAAGACATACTATATACTTTGATTTTTAAATTATATTCTTTTAAAATTGACACAAGCATAAATGTTACATTTTGGTGGTGTGTGCATCATCACCAAACAACATAAATACTATTATTATTTTTTGTATTTTCACTCATTATCTATCAAGCGGTAAGTAACACCAATATAACTATATTGTTTGCTGGGATTTGACCATATATCACTACATATAAAACTTTTTGTTCTAAAAATGAAAAAACCTGACACAACTTCCCTTTCCTTTAAAAGATTTTGTAACGTCGTTAGTGTGTAATTTATATGAAACTCTACAATATGCGAGTTATAAACATGTACGCGTATAATTTTCTAAATTTAAACTTTCAGCAAAACTAAATGGAAGACATTCTAAACAAATTAGGTCTACTAGGCTTTCCCTATTTCTAGTTGGATTATACCAAAATAATTGACTACTAGATCACGCAGCTCCAGATCTAACTCTACCATCGGATCCACTTGCATTGGCGATAGAACCCCAACTGCTAGATAGTTGGATTTGTGTAATATCGATACCAACATGTTGTGGGTGCTTAGTTAATGCATGTTTTAAAAACGAGCCATAACCCCACCTATAAAGAAAATAAAAATTTAAAAAGAATAGAATTTTAAAAAATAGATCCACCAAAAAATTCATTAAAAAAATTACATTAAAAAAATCGCACCTTTCTTGTGTTGAAATACCTTTGAACATAACCGACACTTCACCAAAAAAAGTCAGGCCCCTCTCCAGATTTGAAAGTTTATCAAAAAATTTCGTAAATATTAGAGAGTTACCTACTTTATTCGGAGGTGGAGTTTGATCATGAGTTTGTGGAGCCATCAGAGGCAAAGCATGAGATTGAGGATAAATGGATGGACGTTGATGCCAACCACATCCCGAGCCATTGTATAAGATGGTGTTACTGCTTCCAAAATCGGTGGTAGCTGTGGTGGTGGTGTGCTCGAATCAATCAAATTGAAACTAATATTGATCAAGTTAACAAAATCAAGATTGACGTCGGTGAAGAATTAAGAATTCTCTTCGACATTATTGCAGTATAAAAAAAGGCTAAGATTTGAAAATTGCGAAATAAAATGAACCGGAAAGAAAGATCTAAAAAGAGTGAAAGAGAATTCTTGTACTAGTAGTTGTCAATAAGAATACAGTTGAGTGTGAAAAAAAATGAAGGGATTGACGGGCATTTATAGGGGTATAATTTTAATTGAAAATTCTAAAAATAAGTCGTCGGATGCGCCGTGCTGCCATTCTACCCGTCGTGCCCAACGACTCTTTTTTTTTTTCAAAATATTATTTTTTTTAAGAAATTTAAATTGAAAGATACAAAATTCCGCTGTGGGCTCTGCGTGCCATGGGCCGTGCGTCAGGCCCACAATTTTATTTTTTTTTAAAAATGTTTTTAACATAATAAAAAAATTAAAAATATTTTAAAATTTTTAAAAATTCCTTTTTTACCACCTTAAGCATGGCGGGTCCAGGTTGACCCACTGTGCACCCGGCTGTGTCCGACTAAACTTTGTTACTTAATTTTATTTTTTATTTTTTATTAAATAGAGGATGGGTCCTGGCAGATGGCCCGTCAGGCTTTTCCCAGGCCGGGGCCAAGCAACCGGGCTTTATACACCACCCATATCTTTTTCAGCGTTCACATGATTTGACACCACTTGTTTTACATCAATTTCATAGCGCAAGCTTAACTTTATCCACTATCCACCATCTCCTTGTAGTTCTTCTCTCATCTTTGAACTTAACCAGATTCGTCACACTACACTCAACCATAAATAGTGCCAGACATTCACCTGCTATCCTGTTGCCAAGTGGACCTTCATTAGACAATCACTTAATACCTAGATATTGCACTAAGATCACCGGATCGCGACCTGAAGCATATAAAGCGTATAAAACGCCGGGTAGTTATATTACAAGCGAAGAACAGATGTTCCAACATTTCACTGATTTTGTCGCTGAAATATAAACCTCTCCTCTGTAATTTTTCTTTTGTCGCCAGACGATTTAACTAATAGCCTACAGGCTAACAGACACACCTGATATACAACTTTTGTCTTTTTTCACTCTTCTTAGGCTTACTTATTGATTGGGCCTCGGAAAATAAGGTCTGTTGTGAATTATTTGTACAATTATAGACAAATGCAATTGAAGAAATAAAATGAGCAAGCATAAAACTTGTTCTTTTTTTCTTCTCAATCTTTTCTGTAGAAAAATTGTAAAAATCAACAAGCAATTTTAGTGCAGATTTCTGCTTTGTTTGATCGCTCAGAAGAAGTTTTCAGAGAAGCAGTTGCTTCTCAATTTTTTTTTTATTTTCTTCACTCTTACATTCTGTACAGTTTCCTATCAGTATTTAAAGACAACAGACTCAACTCACAGAAGCGTGTTTTTCAACTTCCACGTCTCTGTAAGTAATGGACAACGTGTCTGACTACAAAACCAACTAATTAAGACCAATCTATGCCTCACGATCAGCCTGGATCGTGTGACTGCAACTTAATGATGTTTGTTGGATCATCAGCAACGTGAGAAAATTGTGGCAGCTGTGCATTCATCTGGACAGGAGCTGCCAAGCAGTCAGTTAGCTCATCTGGTGATACCTCAGTTGGACTCATACAAATTGCAGACATATTCTTCAACATCCCCCCTTCAAGATGAGCATTCCACAAACTCATCTTGGACAAGATATTGACAAAGGCAGCTGCCGGAAGTGCCTTAGTGAAGATATCAGCCAATTGAAGTCGGGATGCAATATGCTGTGGATTAATGAGCCCTGCTTTAAATTGCTCACGGACTACATGACAGTCGATTTCAATATATTTAGTCCTCTCATTTAACACGGGATTAGCAGTAATCTCAAGAGCTGCTTTATTGTCACACCAAAAGCTGATTGGAAGTGCTACATCAATCTGAAAGTCTGCAAGTAAATAAGTAAGCCACTGCAGCTCGCGTACAGTAGAAGCCATGGCCGTATATTCGGCCTCAGCTGAAGAACAAGAGATTGTGGCCTGCTTCTTTGCCTTCCATGAGATCAAGCTAGAACCAAAGAAGATACAAAAACCAGTGAGAGATCTTCTGGTGGTTCGACAGTTTCCCCAGTCTGCATCACTATAGGCAGTGAGATGCAGTGAAGAGGAGCTAGGAAATAACAAACCAAGTCCAATATGGCTTGAGAGATATCTGAGAACATGTGTCATGGCCTTCCAATGGGAATCATGAGGACAGTAAACGAATTGGCTCAATTGTTGCACAGCAAAGGATAGATCTGGCCGCGTATAATTCAGATATAATAGGCGGCCAATGACTCTCCTGTACTTCTCTGGATTGTGATAAATAGGGGAGGTGTCCTGATCCAAGGCTTCAAATCTGAGATCACTAGGTAATGGAGTTGAAGTAGTTGTGCAATCTAAATAACCAACATCTTGCAGAAGATCTCGAATATACTTTTTCTGACTTATGTAAATACCTTGTTGAGACCGAGCAATTTCCATACCTAGGAAGTATTTGGCATCCCCAAGATCCTTAATGGTGAATTCCTTATCCAGATAGTGCTTAACTTTGGTTATTGCAGCACCTTCAGTTCCAGTGAGAAGTACATCATCAACGTATACCAAAAGATAGAGTTCACATGGCCCGTCTTGTAGCATGAACATACAGGGATCTGAGAAGGACTGTTTGAAGCCGTAGTCCTGCAGTTTTGTTGTGAATTCCCGGTTCCATTGGCGTGAAGCCTGTTTCAATCCATAGAGAGACTTCTTGAGTTTACAAACCTGCCCTTTTGCTGCTTTTGTATAACCCAAAGGAGGGTGCATGTATACTTTTTCATCCAAGGACCCGTGCAAGAATGCGTTATTAACATCCATTTGCTGAATATCCCTGCATTTCTGAGCTGCTAAAGCAAAGAATACTCGTACAGTAACTGCTTTTGCAACTGGGCTAAATATCTCATGAAAATCTTCTCCTTCAACTTGGGTATAACCTTTGGCTACAAGTCTTGCTTTGTA
>JAOWBN010236633.1:0-12292 GCA_028565015.1 Pinguicula moranensis
GGGTATTTCTTGATTTCGACTGAAGGGTATCTGTAATTGGACGGTTGGGTCTTGCATTTGTTTATAGATGTTTGACATGCAGACATTTGAATTTGGTTGGCTTGAGCAGAGGTGGGTAAAGATTCTCATTTTGAGATTGAAAAGAATCTCCGAGCAGTAAATTTTTTGTGTGTAGTGTAGAATGGAGTTCATTTCTTATGATTTGCTCACATGGGTATTTCTATTTTGACTTGAATCTGTTTTTCTTATCTGGGTCAACTGGATTAAGGTCATGGGTTTCTATGGTCTTGATTGTGATGGTCATCATTTGGGGTTTAACAAGAACTTTGAATTGACGGCTTGAACTATCCGAGAAATGGGTTCGAAGAATTGCATAAATGAGATTTTCCGTGCAACAACGTCGTCGCGTGGAAGAAAGGTTGGAACTTGAAATCAAGTTTTTTTTTTTTATAACTAAGGTATTCGAGGGGCCCTCTACCTACCCAGCTAGTCCTCAGGGTTCATATACCGCAGCCTCGGTACATGGGCCAGTTAATTCACGGGCCGAAGCCCTGGGCCTAGCCCATCATATCCTCAACCAGCGGGGAGATTTGATCCCGTTACCTCAAACTCTAGGCAAGCCCTGAGTTTGAGTCGCACTTCGCTGGGATAACATGTCGGGATTTGAATTCTGAGCTTCGATTGGCATTTGATACTTACTATATTTAGAATGCATGCATATCTGTACACTATTGTAACTAAGTTTTGCAACAATTTTGACATTTTCCTCCCCCAATATCCAAAGTTTAGCTATGGGGTTACCTAGTCAATTGATGTTGTTCGATTGCTCGATAAATACTGGTTGTTCTCGATGCAGCTATGTCCTCATCACTTTCTAACAACTTGGAAGTCATTTGACTCTATTGCTTTATTTGTTTTCTTTGTTTTGATATATCTTGACTAAAGATTTACCTATGAGAATTTTGTCTTCTGTGAAACATTTCACTCGGATGCATCTAGCTGGAGAGAATGCAGGATTTGTGGAAGGGTAAATTTTCATTCAACTTTTTCTATGTTAGTTGTGGTCATTATCTGACCATTTATATTGGCAATGACGGCTTGTCCATGGTGGATGTATTGCTTCAAGGCATCCGTATGAGTTCATCAATTTCGGAGGTATTGGGTGTGGAATCTGTGCAAAGTGCCTGAAAATCCGGTCTATGAAAACATTACAGGTTATATATCGTTAGGGCTTGAATAATGGTCCATTTTGTGTTTTGTTTCCCTAGTTGGTTGTTGAAAACTGAATATGTACTAACCCTTCTTCTTATGTTTATTTGTGTTTGCTTTCTGTTCTGTTATAAGTTAATGTTGTTTGATCTTTGTAAGAAACCTATTCTGGCTATAGTTGGCATTTCTCACACAAATATATCAGATGCATACTTCATTGTTTATTTCAGATTCATAGTGATGTTCTTAATGGCAACATCACCCCCAAGATCTGATGGTAAGGATTCTAATCCTCGAGGATAGGATCGACGATGACAAATTTAGCACTTTGAGGCTTCTCCAGTTGACCAAAGCTCTAGGGGTTAATAACTTAGCGTCAGCGTTCGAGCAACATAAACAAGAAGAACCCGTCTTTAAAACGCCAGAAAGCGGCAAGCCCATTTCGAATCTGTCCGAGCCTTATTCATCTTATGTTTTTGTTACATCTGACAACAGCATACCAAAACAAAGACCTAATGATGCATATGATACTCTAGCTCACTCGCCTCTAAGTTTCTCCTTGTCCATTCCTTCTAGTACTCCAAGCACTCTGTTGCCTTTTAACAGCAAACATGCTGAAGGAAATCAACAAAGCAAAGTTTCTAACATTAACGGTCATGTTTTCTCACAGTAGGAAAAAAGCTCTAGCATCTCTCTAGAAATGTCAACCATCGAAGCACCACCGTCTGTATCTCCCAGCCATGAACGGCTACCGGAACAATCCAAACAACCCGAACGACCATCGGAACAACCCAATCAACTCGATCTGGCATCATCTAGTTCTCCGGCTCAAAACCTCAAAGAACAGGAATGGATTCCGGTGACCGGGTGTCACAAATCCCCCTCTCCAGTTAAGGCCAAAGCGGAGCCCTCGAAACCCACCAGGAAAATGCTTCCGGCCTACATCAAGAAACTCCGGGATGACTCCATTTCATTCCATTTCTCCAATTTTCCACCCTCTTGGGGAGATGTGACAAGTCTTCTCCTCGTACGGTCATGCAAGTGAAATTCATATCCCCAAGAAAAACTCCTCTCCAGTCAGCGGCTTTGGATTCGTATGTTTCTTCAAACATTCAGTCCGGCCTGTACTTAAGGATCTTCTAAACACGATCTGTGTTGGCTCCTGCTTATTGAAGGTGAGCGAGGTGCGATACCCAAAAACATCTCTGGGCGGAACCTCAACACAAACTCAGATGCCAACCAAGAATGTACAGGAGAAAGTTCCCTAACAGACAGACAATGAAACACTGGAAGGAAATTTAGTGATATCCTTCAAGCCAGATCCACTTGCAACATCTTGGTTGGGCAAAAGTCTAGTAGGATACCCGGCCCCTATATTGGATCTGGCCTCACTAAACATGATCCTGAAGGACTCAGGCAACGAAGGGGGGACGACGACACGATTGGAAGGAGGCAAAGTGCTACTCAAGCTTCAGTCAGTTGAAGATCAAATGAGGCTGATGAATGATGAGGACACTGCAACCAAACTCTGCCTACATTCACTCAGGCCATGGAAATTAATAAACGGGAAGCTAGCACGTCCGGCATGGCTTCAAATCCAAGGAACTCCATTGCACTGTTGGTATCAAGATTTTTTTGAAACAATCGCCTCCCATTTGGGTCACCTTGTAGGTATTGATGAAAAAACAATCAACCAAAGTGAAATGCAGTTTGGCCGAATCCAGGTACTGGTAAGTTCTAACAACCTGATCCAACAAACACTAGAGAGCCGTACAGAAGCAGAGACGTTCAACGTCCATATTGTGGAAGAGGCTAGTGCCACAATGGTGTTTCCAAATAATCGATTAAAAGGTAATGTTTGGAAGAGACAAATGGTCACTCCTCATCTCAACGACGGCGAATGTCCAACTTTGCGAAGGAATAACTCGGTGCCGGAAACCATTTCAATACCTGCACTAAAGAAAATAGTGGATCAAGAGAAAGGTTCCCTCAATGCTCCTGAACATATTCTAGAAACGGAAGCAGCGACACATTCATCCGACAACATTCTGGCCACTGAGTCATCTGAAATTGGGAAAGAAAGGATAATCAGTGAAGAAGACCCTTCAGGAATTTGTGACAACACGGAACTGGGCCTGACATCCTACTTAGCTGGGCCGGAACAAAGGAGTCTGGACATGAATAAGCAGGTATTAGGCCGGTCACCAATAGACCTCTGATATGTACCAACTCAGCAGACAAACAATGTAGAACCCCGGCAAGGCGAAATATATACGTTGGATATACACTTAAGGCTCTCACAACATACAATGGGCCGCTTCACAACATTATTAGCCAGTCAACACGCGAAAGTGGGATTGAGACCATTCACGAGCTCCCTTAAAAAAAATCAGATGGCACTTATTAGCGAGGGTCCGCCTCTTCCAGAAACAATTCATTCAGATATTTTCATCTCGGATACCTCTTCACAGAACTCTGATCCATTCGGTATTCTTCCAATATTAAATCATTCACTCAGGCTCGCTAGCTAAGTTGCGACAAAAACCATATTTCCAGTCGGAACGACTACCGAACTCGCCTACCATTTTACAAGAGCATACACGGCGAATTATGGAACCTCTTAGCTTAACCTGTGAAGATCCTACTCGACTGGAGGTCAGTCAAGGAAGTAGCTCCCCTTATGAGGTAATCTACAACGTAGCCATTAAATTAGGGGTAACCCCTCACTCTTATAAAGAAGATCTGATTGACCGCCTAAACAAAATGGAGGATCGAGATAAAGCTCAAAGCAGTCATGGTACACATTCTGGAGACGGGATGAACATAGTTTCCATCTAAAAATGCGAATCCTATCCTACAAAATCCGTGGACTAGGCATGCCTAGCAAACGTTCTGAGCTTAAGGAACTCGTGAGAAAGGAGAAGCTGGATCTCATTTGCATCCAAGAGACCAAACTCAAAGAAATTAACAGGGGACTCTGTCAGCACATTTGGCTGAATGATGAGTATGACTGGTATTTCAGAAGATCCGAAGGTAGTAAGGGAGGCTTACTTTGTATGTGGTAGAAAGCATCCTTCCAATGCACCAGAACATGGACTTAGGAAGGCATGATTGGCGTAGAAGGCTTATAGGGAGAGGATTCAACCATGGTAAAAATTATCAATGTTTACTCTCAAGGCCATATTTCCTTCAAGCGGCAGATGTGGACCGATCAAAGAAAAAACACTGGGAGAGCCAACCACAAGATGGTGTGTGGCAGTGGATTTTAATGCTATCAAAGCTAGTGATGAACGTCGAAGTACTACACAACACACAAGAGTAGAGATGCACAAATTCGGTAAGTTTATAAGTGACTCTGAACTCAATGACTTACCACCACAGAAATATCGCTTCACGTGCATCTCAAGAGGGGGATCTAGCAGTAGCAGAATAGATGGATTTCTTCTATCCACCTCCTGGCTGCAGCACTGGCCTTCAACCTATCAGATTGGCATGGATCGAGTCTCATCTGATCACAGAGCAATAATCTTGAAAATGGAAGAGCTTAACTGGAGTCCAAAGGCAATAAGAACTCTAAACTGTTGGGAATTGAAAGAAGGATATGTGGATTTGGTGAAGAAAGAATGGGAAGCAATTACAATGAGTGGAAATCCCGCGACAGTGCTATATGGTAAATTGAAATAGTTACGTGGGATACTCAATGGCTGGAACAAGTCAGCATTTGGGGTAATAGATAGTAGAATCAACCAGTTAAAAGGCCAACTCAAGGATTTTGATATGGCAGCAGAGTCCATGGATTTGTCCGAATTTGATAGAATAAATAGACACGCGATTTGGTGTAATCTGCAACATTCCCTGACCCATAAAGGCTCCTTGATGTACCAGAAATCTCGCTCCAAGTTGATTTAGGAAGGAGACGGTAACTCTAAATATTTTCATGCTAAAGTAGAGTGGAACAGAAGATCTAATGGTATTAGAGGCCTTCACTTCAATGGGATCTGGACGGATGATGTAACAAGGGTGAAGAACGGAATCACAGAATATTACAGAACTCACTATTCTTCAACAGATTGGCCGCGCCCTACACTGGACATTCCATCATAACGAAAGCTCTCAAATGAGGATAATAGGTTTCTGATTGCAGATTTTTTTGAGGACGAAATTAAAGGATCAATTTGGAATTGTGCAGCAACAAAAAGTCAAGGTCCAAACGGTTTTAATTTCTACTTCATCCAAAAGCATTGGGAGGTTATGAAAAAGGAATTTATTCTCTTCATCAAATCTTTTTACAGAGAAGGAAGTCTGCCAAAAGGATCTAATTCGACATTCATCACTCTAATCCCAAAGATTACTTGTCCAGTTGAACTCCGACACTTTATGCCTATCTCATTGGTTGGGTGTGGCTATAAAATACTCTCGAAATTGCTTGCCAATCGATTGAAAAAAGTAATGCACAAGGTGATTTCATAGAACCAAACTGCTTTTATTCAGGGGCGACAGATTATGGATGGTATTTTGATTGCTAACGAAGCAATTCACTCAATCAAGCAATCAAAGAAACCAACTGCACTTCTGAAGATTGATTTCTCTAAAGCTTTCAATTTAGTCGACTGGAAATTTCTAATCTCCATGCTTCACAAATTGGGATTTTGCCAGATTTGGATAGATTGGATGACAGAATGCTTCTCCTAACCTTATGAGGCAATACTTGTAAACGGTAGTAGTGCGGGAGAATTCAAGATCCACCACGGCCTAAGGCAGGGAGACCCACTCTCCCCTTTTTTATTTTTAATGGTGGGTGAAGGTCTTAATCTATTAATGAAGAAGGCTGTTACTTTGGGAAGATTGGAAGGAATAAGTCTGAGAGGAGTTACCATTTTTCACCTACAATACGCCGACGACACCTTGCTACTGGCAAAGGGCACCAAGGAAAACTTAGTAGTAATGAAAGGGATACTACGAGTCTTCAAGCTAATCTCAGGTCTCTCAATAAACTTTGCCAAGAGTAAATTATTCGACTTTAATATGCCGGAGGAAGCTTTGAATCAAGCAGCTAGAATGCTTCTTTGCCAAAATGCAAAATTACTTTTCACATATTTGGGGCCCCCTATCGGGGGTAATCCCCGTAGAGCTAGCATATGGAAACCAATTTTAGAAACAATTCGAAAAAGAATAGCGAGATGGGAAAACAAACTTCTTGCCTTTGCTGGATGTGTGACTCTGATTAAATCCATCATGTCTTGTCTGCAGTTTACTTCCTCTTACTGTTTAAAGCTCCTAAGCTGATCAGTCAGGCAAATACAAAGCTTCTAAGCAATTTTCTCTTAAAAAATAAGCAGTCATCTACTAAACCAATTCATTGGATTAGTTGGCAATCACTATGTAGAACAACGAAGCTTTAAACAAGGCTTGGAATAAAATATATCTCCATCATGAACAAGGCTTTGCTGTCTAAGTGGCTGTGGAGACTCCAAACCGAATCTGATAGTTTATGGAACAAAATTATAAGATCTAAGTACTTACAGACACGAGATCATCTTGGTGATTGGAGATTAATAACTCTACCTGGAAAAGTATCAGCATGTTGTTCAGAAATCTGGAAAATATCGAAGGAGCTATGGTTCAACTCAAAAGCTATGTTAATCATGGGAAGGGGGGATAAGACACTCTTCTGGAACTCTGACTGGACACAAGAAGGAACTCTATCAATTCGATACTTGCAGCTGTATAAGTTATGAACACAAAAATACGCAATAGTAGAGGAATTGATGCACTTCAGACAAGGACTTCAACATTGGGATCTAAATTTTAGAAGGCCTCTTCGCCCCAGAGAGCAATTGCAACTTGAGGAACTGTTGCAGTCTCAACAACTGGAAATCTACCCTTCAACTGATAGAGACCACTGGACATGGACAGGACACCCCTCAGGCAGGTATTCAGTTTCTTCAATGTATAATCTACTACTGACTAATCTTGGTTTTGTAGGTCAAGAAGATCCGCTGGTCACTAAAGTCTGGAACAAATTCACACCAAGAAGAATTCAGATGATGGCGTGGAGGCTACTGCTTCAACGCTTCCCAACTGTTGACAAACTCATCCGAATGGGTGTACCCATTGAGAGATTGGCCCGAAAATGTGTACACTGTGGCAGAACAACAGAAAGCATATCACATCTATTCTTGGAGTGCAGTCATGCTTATGAGATCTGGTCAAAAGTTTATGCTTGGTTTGATTTATGCTATATTGGGCACAATGACATTATGAGACAGTTCTCTAGCCACTTGGGTCTGATACATGACAAGATAGGCTCTGATATGTGGAAAGCAATTTGGCATGCTGTAATTTGGTGGATATGGAAGGAACGGAATGCCATTCGATTTGATACGAAAATAGGCACCACAGGGGCTATTGAATGGATATAGCTTCAAGTATGGTACTGGTTGACAGCATACAAAGAGCCTTTTGTGGGAACTACAGTTGGTGATTGGTTTAGCCTACCTAGGCTATGCCGCCCGGCGATCTTCGAACAAGATCATCTGTCATACCAGTAGAATATAGCTTTTGTATGTAATTTAGTTCAGAACCAGGCGCATGCCTTAACAAACTCTGTGATGAGTCCTAAATCTACTAAGTGTGGAAATAGGCATTCATTTTATTTATCTTGTACTTTTTTAATATCAATACAACATTTCTTACCAAAAAAACAAAGCAAAGTTTCTTTCCAACACAAGCAAAAGGCTAAACATGGTTTTCCTAACCCTCCAAGACCTAGTCCAGGTTCAGGCTTAGAGACTAGGAAAGTAGCCATTTCTCAAGCATGTGTTCCAAGGCCTCCTGTTGAAGGGCGGGGGCGTAACTAGTTACTCCCACTTTACTGGCCTAGGATTACTGAGCAAGAATTACTGCAATTATCTGGAGAGTATCCTTAATATATGTTACATAAGTTGTACCTTCATTTATATTGTTTATCATAAACCTTTATTTGTATCTGGTATTTTCCTTGACTACCGATTTTCAATTTGAAATCCATTATAGTTCTGTTGTTTGAAATGATTCTGAGCGCAGCGATGCAGGCCGAATTGGGCGACTTGTCCTTCCCAAAGCATGTGCTGAAGTGAGTATTTAGTTTGAATTTTGTGCACGTTTTCTCATAATACTGTGGATGTTCCCATTATGATGCATGTTTGTAAATTGTAATTGTGAGTTAAATTGATGTGGTATGTAGACCTACTTCCCTATTGTTAATCAGTCATAAGGTATACCTATAGCGATCCAGGATGTAAAGGGAAAAGAATGGACATTTCAATTCCAATTTTGGCCTAATAATAATAGCCGAATGCATATCTTGGATGGTGTAACCCCTTGCATCCAAAACATGCAATTACAAGCTGGTGACACAGGTATATATCCCTTATCAACTTGATGTGGTACAAAGCAGTTTTGAGGGTGAAGGTCTTATCATTACCCTTTTTTTTCTCTCTTTCTTTTCTTTTGGAGTAATATTTAGTCAAAGAGATCAAGGGGATCAACTCGTCATTGGTTGTCGAAGACAACAAACAGTGATGAAGCCCAGGCCAGGAAGTTGGGTCATTGGTCATTCCGGTTTCTCTTTTCTAATGATATTTAATTTCTTATGTTGTGGATGTCTGCCTGATGCATTGATTTCCTCGTACCAATAGGAAAAATCTTACATGGCTCCTTCTAGTGAGTCTACATTAGAAGCATTATTTTCCTACACTAACGATAATCTTCCCTCGGTATGTCGTTACCTGCTATTCTCTACATTTATCCTTCAATAATTACAAGTTCTGTTCTAATCAAGATGCTTGATTTTGCATAAATCTGAAGAATGGAGGCAGGCCATCTGATGATTGCAGCATTCGGAGAAAAAGAAGTCAAACAACATTAAAAACACAAGGTTTCTCATGCACAATGATGATGCTATGGAGCTGAGGATCACGTGGGAAGAAGTACAGGAGTCATTCCGTCTATCTTCTTCTGCTCAACCCACTGTTGTCCTAGTGGAGGGTCATGAAATTGAAGAGTTTGAAGTAAATTAGCATTCATACGCCATCTCTCACTTTTTTTTCTAATGATTTATACTGTTTACCATTGCCACAACTTTCTTTGATGTGTGATGCAAAATACTACTTCATTAAATCATTTTATCCTTCAACGAACCTCCCATTTTTGGAAAGAGGACAATGTTCATTTCTCAGTCTTCAGGGTAACCTTGTTATACGAGCAACTCTATCGTATTTGTGCATACACCACCAATCATTCAGTTGTCTTACAAGGGACCCATAACAACTAGATCAATGTGACCATTGCTTAAAATGGCAAACTTTATCGTATCTATGCATGCTCTTCTTCCTTGTTCTCAGCCCGAACCCCACTGAGATTCTGCCATTTATCCTTTAAGTCAACCCGAATTTCACCATATTCAGTACCTTGGCCATAATAAACATAAAGGCAAATTACTGAAGAAAAAAAATTGAGAATTGAAACCAAACTTACGACCGTTCTCTCTCCAAAGTACCTGGGTAGGCCTTCAAAATCGGCTTCCATTTTCCTTTTCCATACGCTGCCACTCCCTCCCTCAATGCCTCTTCCTCGAGGAGGCTCCATTTTGTATTTTCCTCCTATTGTTTTGAAGTCCATCGTCATCCCACTGCACATTGACTCCAACGACACTCTATTCAGCACTCTTCCTGATACGATCTTCGATAGAAATTTCGATCTTGTTATTATCTTATGCAAAGTATTCTAATTTACATGAATATTTGGATTCGAGGACGAATCCTTACAAGGAGAGAGGTGATGATGTGAATGTTGGAGTCCCGAGACGAATTTAGATTCTCTCATGGCTTAAAATATTTGGATCCTGCAATGCGAATTACAGCCAAATGCAGTTTTGTTATTTCTTTCAATCAGAGATACAAATGTCCTCGGGTCGGTCTGCGAATCTAACTGGAGTTAGAGCACTCATTGGGCATGTTCATGTCCAATGGATATACAATTTGAACGGTCAGATCGTAAGATATGGGTTTTGGACCAGACTGCTCTTATTCAGTCATGATATGCTATTTGCAACACTGCGCAGCCTCGATTTTATTGGCGATCGAAGGTCTCAACAAATTCGGATCGAGCTGAAATTTTACACAATGATAGAAGACTTATCAATACATAGTGTGACTAACGATATCAATTTCTAACGGTCCAATTGGGGAATAATAATTTCGGAATATATTGTTCTCAAGCTGAAGTTGGCACTCGAGTTATTGAGACCAAATCGAGAATATGTGATGTTGTGCGTGTGGGAGGTCACGATCCATGCTAGAAAATGCCAAGATAGATCTTCATTTTCCTTCTTATGTCTTTTAATTAAATTAGTCCATTAGTTCGTGAGAATTTTGAATTTTTATATAATTATGTAATTTTCTACTATTTAGGACTTAAATTAGGATTTTTTTTTTCCTTAAGGAAGTTTAAAATTCTTTTAGAATTTTAATTAGTCAAGACTCCAACTACATTAAGAGACTTTTGGCCATTTGTAAGCCTATTTGAATGAAACAATTTTTTTTATTATTATAGACAGATGAGTTTTGATTAAAGTTATGAACTTGAGAGAAATCTCTTTATTTCTTTGAATTCCTATTCCAAAGAGAATTAGGTTGTATGCATCTTAGAGTACATGTAAAGGTTGATTATATGATTTTTATATTGATCATAGAGTAAATTCTCTGTTAGGCGTTTGATCAATTCCTTGGTTAACATTCGCTTCTAGCGTAGTAGTTGGCTAGGGGTTAATATTTCATGCTTTGATTGGGTTTCTGCGGCATAACATACTTCTTTCATCTCCGTTTCTTCCCATTGATCATTCTAAAATTATCTGTTTTCAGTATCGTTTAGTTCGTATTTTTATGTTTTTCGAGTATCTCAATTTGCAAGAATAAGTTCCCGACTCTACGCTTCTTAATTTCAAAATTTACTTGATTCATGTGTTTCTCTTGATACAAGAATAAGTTTCAAACTCCACGTTTACATTCCATGAGCAAAAATTCACATAATTTGGGATCAGAGAGAGGTATGCTCGATTTGGTCTCAATAACTCGCATACCAACTTCCAGTTTGAGAAAAGTATGTTCCGAAATTATTATTCCCCAATCGGACCGTTAGAAATTGATATCCTTTAGTCACAATATGGATTTATGAGTCTTCTATCATTGGGTAAAATTTCAGCTCGATCCAAATTTGTTGAGACCTTTGATCACCAATAAAACCGAGGTTGGGCAGTGCTGCAAATAGCAGATCATGACTGAATAAGAGCAGTCTGGTCCGAAACTCATATCTCATGATCTGACCGTTCAAATTGTATATACATTGGACAGGAACATGCCCAATGAGTGCTCTGACTCCAGTTAAATTCGCAGACCGATCCGAGGACATTTGCATCTCTGATTGGAAGAAATAACAAAACTGCGTTTTGCTGTAATTCGCATTGCAGGATCCAAATATTTTAAGCCATGAGAGAATCCAAATTCGTCTCGGGCCTCGAACATTCACATCATCACCTCTCTCCTGGTAAGGATTCATCCTCGAATCCAAATCTTCATGTAAATTAGAATACTCTGCATAAGATAATAACAATATTGAAATTTCTATCGAAAATCGTATCAGAAAGAGTGCTGAATAGAGTGTCGTTGGAGTCAATGTGCAGTGGGATGACGATGGACCAGAAACGAAGAGGAGGAAAAATACAAAATGGAGCTTCCTCGAGGAAGAGGCATTGAGGGCGGGAGTGGCAGCGTATGGCATAGGAAAATGGAAGCCAATTTTGAATGCCTACCCAGGTACTTTGGAGAGAGAAAAGCCATAAGTTTGGTTTCAATTCTCAATTCTTTTTCTTCAGTAATTTGCCTCTATGTTTATTGTGGCCAAGATACTAAATATGGCGAAATTCAAGTCGACTTAAAAGATAAATGGAGGAATCTCAATGTGGTTCTGGCTGAGAACAAGGAAGAAGAGCATGCGACTGAGAACAAGGAAGAAGAGCATGCACAGATACGATAGAGTTTGCCAT